>OY720634.1:88814569-89069569 GCA_963169105.1 Ceriagrion tenellum
TCGGCGTCAGAGATTTCTTCAATAATGCAATTAGTTTACGAAAAGAACACGTGAGAATTATGTGTCTAATTTCGTGTCTAATTTCCAATCGACGGTCTGAAACCCACCCGAATAAGAAAAACTATGTTAACATCTAATATGAAAGTCCGAGGGTCAACTGCCTTTCCCTTACCTGACGCTGAATAAAAACTGAAAGCCAGATTTCGACGTTCGACCGTGAATATTAACCACAGAGCGAAGCAATAATTCACCCACGCCCAAAATTCTCGATGATTCGTAAGGATTTATCGTGCACGTGAAGTGCCAACCCAATGGACAAGGGTTAAGGAAAAAGAACTAACAAGAATGCCGCCTCGTGCCTTTGTGGGAGATCGTAATTCAGTCTTCGGTGAACGTGAGAGGAAAAATATTGAACGAAGAATTTATTGCAGACTTTGTTTCCGAACGAGGAAAGGATCGAGGGGTTACATGGATCTGAAGGCAGCCGGATTTATTTATCGCTAAGGTCCCTTTTTGAGGAGGTTAGACGCAAACCCTGGCCATTCGCCTTTGGCAAGGTCTCAGGGGCAAAGGGATGGGCATCCGTGACCGGACCCTAAGGTAAGATATTCTTCGCGGAATCCATTTAACAGCCCCGGGAGATATGTTTCGATTAATTTGTGTCTCGTTACTATTTTACAATGCGGTGCGACAATGAGACCAGGGTACTGACGAGCAGTAACCAAAGTACTCATTCTAGAGTAAGGGAAAAAGGTAGTTCTAGCCTCAGGGGCAGTTTATCCAAATTTTCTTAAAAACCTGACAATAGCATCTATGAAGTTCCTTTAATAAAATGATATGGAAATAAAATAGGGTTTCCAGGGTAGATTTACAGTTACTCAGCCTTGAACGTGGCTCTTATGAAGATAGCTCAGTTTACAGAAAAGAAACTCAATTTGAACGAGAAAGCATGCTCAAGCTTTTAATTAAAACTGTTTATCATTTGCGAGAAGTCCTGATAAATTGAATGAAAATACAATATAGGCACCTTACCACCCATTTTGTTAAAGTTATTAGTAAATTACGGCTGTAACTAAAGTCAAAATGCGGTAAAGCTAACCTTCCTGGCTTTAATATTTAATCTTCCGTGATCTAACGGATAGATATCGCAAAAGTTCCCCGGGCTGCATAATGGTCCATTATGGAACATGGGCTGGGAAACTATCAAAATTCTTCGATATGAGGGAGTAAGGTCTTAAACAGTGGATGGTCAGTAAGATAAGCTTTCTGATTTGCGTTAACACGAACGCGGCAAGCAAAGAGATAGAATTCACACAATACTGAGGTCCCGTTTCGATTCGTTTCACACTGAGGCCTCAACATATGACTCCAGGAAACGCCACAGCGTTGGGTGATTTTAACAACTTTTCTTGCGTCACAAGTCAGAAAACCGTTCTAGTCTGTGTCAACACCAACACTTCAAGCAAAGGAATAACTCACCAATTACTGACGTCCCGTTTCGATTCGTATCCCAATGAGACCTCAAAATTGGATTCCTGGAAACTTCATGGGAATGGGTGATTTTTAACGTGTGTCCTTGCATCGTGCCTTTTCTGCGCAGCAGTTTTCCTCTTTCTATATCTCTCTCTCATTTCTTCCCCTTCTTTCCATGCGATTTCTCCTTCGATTCACGTCCACCACTCCCGCCTTGCCCGGCGGGTCTGCGCTGGGAACTTTGACGAGAGCTATGCTCAGCAACGACAATGTGCGAGGAAATGGAGATAGAGGGCCTCCTTCATGAATGAAACAAATCCCCGAGCGATAGAAAAAAAGCCGACGAGCGAGAACATCCGGCGGGAATGCAATTCCACGGGATGGGTAACCCTCTACTGGAGGAAACGTTACCCGGACATTTAAAAGGCTCAAGAAATAAAGATCAAGGTCCCGCAGATGGCGACGGATACATAGCATATATATGTATATACTAGAGTGCATTGAGAAGGGAACGGAAAAACTCGGAAAATCAAACAGAATTCGGAGAGAATGAAAGACTTCTTGCAAAGGATTTCCGGGCTCGACGGTTGAATTGGGGGATCTACCAATGGTCTCCGCGAGCATTTCTTTTTTCGACGATGACGGCTCTCCATGAAAGGAAAACACGAAAAGGAATAGAACCCAGTGTATCATTTGGAGGGGAGAAAAAAAGGGATCATGTTCGTTTTTTGTAATGTCTCCTTCCTCGTTAATGTCACACAGAATCGAGTATTTGATCGATATACGTTCCCTACAAACCGACATTCAACTTTGCCAGTCATCAAGCCGAAGAGTCGTCTCCTGTAGCTCTTCAATTCATTCAAAACCATTTTCCTCTTGACTATAACTTGAAAAATTTTATAAAACTAATTCTGCTCCAACGACTTTAATTAAACAGCATGGCTTCTCCATCTACATATTACCCTGCGAGCCGCCGCATGAACGTGTTGCAAGGAGTATCAGGACACCAGTCGTGTAAAATAGTAAAGGATAAGATTTTGGGAGGTGAAATAATGACGTGTATTATGGAAGTGTATTTACTGGAGATAAGTTTGTATTATGGCCGCTTATTGTGCGCGGAAAGAACGAATTTTTTTACCTAGGTATGTTTGGCAATGTATCTCTCATATGTTATCGCACCAGTCAGACCAAGAGAAGAAGTGAGGCGTCATGATAATATTCTCTATGTCGCTCTGAAAAACATCAGTTCTGAATTTCTCAAGCAGCCTAAGCCTAGCGTGTAGCCTCCGAGTCTCTAGGGGCTCCCACCTTAATCCCTCTAATAGTTGTGAAACAATATATGTTCGCTCGTAGCAGTTTTTATTGCAGCTTTCCTTTGTTCTTTATTATTTTTTTGTTAAATCTTTATGACCAGGGTCTAAAATGCTCGTCGCGTATTCGAAGTGTGGCCTAACCAGAGCGAAGTAGCATATTGGTGAATATTTATTTCGGAAGTTCTGATTTTACGTTCTGTAAAGTTATCTGATTGATTAAGGGTTACGATCTATAATTTTCTGTGTGAAATTTTGATGTTTTGTGATTGTTCATACTTCTAATTTAAGAGAGGGCATTCTAAATAATCTAAAAGGTGGATATCTTAGTAAGAATTCCACGTAAGTAGGGTCAATGTTTTGAAGGCGTTGGGGCCACGAGCGTACTCCTATCATTTGTTGACATAGGAATCAGATGTTGGTCAGCATGCTACAGGCGGGATTTAATTTGAAGGCTTCGAAAGAAATAACTTGTTGACGGTATTATTTCTTTCGTGGGGCAAATGTAATGTATTCAATGCTAGTACTTGTTCCCAATTCTTATATGGCATATTTGGTACTCGTAATTTTGATAGGCAAAGTTTTATAACCTGTAAATAACCTTCAACAAGCAGCAGAAAGCTTTAATACCATAAAATAAACAAACCTGAATATTATTGATCACGTGGAGTAAGGCTCTGACGCGGGTAAAACAATGCATGCCACGCTTGGGGAAGGGGTAGAAGATTGGGGAACGATGTTCTAACAATGCGAGTAAAGGCTGGGACACAATCAACGTGTACGTGTGACGCGAGACGTTAACGGGACAACGGGAGACGGGGAACCCAAGTCAGCGGTCACAATCGACGTTAACGCGGCCCGGAGTAACAATTGACTAACGCAGGCGCAGCTAAGAGATCAGGTGAAAAAAGGGTGGAAGTAAATAAGTTGTCTTAGCCAAGAGCAATCTTCAACAGTTGGATGTATCTGCCGACAGATGGCTCCCATTCCCGGATTCTCAGGACTATTCTGATTGGTTTTTCGTGTACGGGACACGGGGAGACATGAATGTTGCCCATCTCTCGCGTACACGTACTCCCCGTACACGTTGATTGTGTCCGTTCGCTATACTTTCCCGTCAGCCATCTTTTCGCGTATTCCCGTTAACGGCTCACGTTACACGAACACGTTGATTGTGTCCCAGCCTTAAGAGAGGTTTTGACCCAAGGAAGTGGTAGGAGAGACGTATTGGGAGACAGCTAATGAATGTTTTAACGGGGACAGACGCTGAGCTCCGAGGTATATTCGAAAGTTTTGTTTGATTAGTGAATACTAGTGCCTGACATTATTCGTATGGTGCACAGTAGCATCGCGACATCCGAGAGTGGGCTGTGACAACTTGGACCACATAGCCCGGACAGGGAAGCCAAATTGGAACTCGCCGGGGAAACATCATAGAAGGATCGTAGATATCCACGTTTGATTTTTAATCTTTGATTTCCAATTTGCAAATTTTGTATTGCCCACTCATTATTTCTAATGAGTACCGGTTTGGAATTTGATGCAAGGTATTTGGGGGACGCCCCACCAAATTGGTAAAATCTAATTGTTTTCCCAGCCAATCATACGTAGGAGCCTTAATTTTGTCTTGTCTGGACTTAATATTTCATAACTGATGTCAATTTATAATTTACATAAGTTGACTTCACTCATATTTGAGATTTGTAAGTTGGACATCAAATTATAAATTCTAAAGCATTGATGTGCAGTGAAACAAAAAAAATAGTTAAATTTTATTAAATTTGAGAAGGAATCTGAGTAATAATAATTTAAAAAAAAGAACGTCACATTAACCCGCACGCTAAACTAATTTACCTACGTAGCGTAAAATTAATAGAATAATAGCGTATCCGCATCCCTTAACGAACTCCGCGGAAAGGAAAAAGGCTAAGAACGTGGTGAGAAGGTAGGCTTCCGGGGTTAGACAGGGCAACGTCCGTCAATAGTTCCGTAGTAATAATAATAATAACAACGTTTATTATCGTGGGCTACTCTTAGCCCCTGAGATAATGAAGTACAATTTTTCAAATTAATACAATTTTGAAATTCAAAAATTAGATAAATAATACAGTAATGAAACTCAATATACAAAAACGAATTAATTATACAATGGTGACAGGCAAAACAAAAAATAAAAAAAATCATTGTAAGCTTTGAATTCGTAATACAGCCGTACATATTACTGCAGAGAGCACTACTAGGATAACATTTAAATACATGATTTAGCATATAAACCGTGAGGAAAAAGGTAATTAATGATAACAGTAATAATTACAAGTATAAAGTTGAATACATTCATGTTCAATAGATTAATTTTTCTTCAATATGTATAAGGCATCCAATTTAACATTTGTTTAATTTTACTTCGTTTCAATTTTAGACAGACAACATTTTAGGATTATTTATTAGGATATCATACACCTTGGACTTGAAAGCATGGATGGATTTAATATTTCTAACTTTAGATGGTAGAGAGTTCCATACTCTAGAAGCGGTTACGGTGAAGGATTTGGTAACGTGAAGTGTGCTATGTTGAGGGATGTGAAGGTCTACGGGATGATTCCTAGTGGGTACTGTATGTAGATCTTTTTTCCAGGTAAATCTAGCAGATAGGTAAAGGGGATTGCGAGTGGATAAAATTTTATAAGTAAGCAGAATAACATGGTATAAACGACGCTGTTTTAGTTTCAACCAGCGAACTAGTAGAGAACGGCAGTCGATAAAGTACATTAAATTACATTTTTAGCAACCACAACTTGGGGCTACAAGGGAATTTAAATTGGATTACAACGCCTTAAGAGAGCTAATCACACCAGATTATGTCCACCTTTTGGGTGGATCCTGTCTGCATAAAATGTCTGCAAAATTTTACGAAGATTTCACAACGATGAGATTTCACCAAGTCGAACCTGACGCTAGCAAAAACTCCGATCGCGACTGAAGATTTGAGGGCCAAGCAATCGTCTTCAAATGTACGCTTTCTTCTCCTCGACTCTCCATGAAAGAAAGAAAAACACCCACACACGAACACGAATTGTATCACATCCCGTATCACGAGAGGATAAAAATAGGGGGTCAGGCGCCCTTTCGTCCTCATTTTTTCGTCTCCATCCTCGTTAGCATAGTACAGGATCGCCTTTGATCGTCCCACGTTTCCTTTCCGTTGACATGACGCATAAAAAGTAAAGTAGGAGCATGAACGAAGTAAAAAATTAAGCACGATTTCGGGATGAACGAGGAAGATGTAAAAGGAATAATAGGGATCATTGCAGAGGGAGCATAACACGTTAAAATTGTCTAAAACACAAGCCGCGTATCGTTTCTTTTGACCTTCCAAAGTGGTTAGGGCGACTTTCGCGTAGCTCAAATTTGAATCAAACTGCATTACGTACACATGTTAGTGATATGTATCGATAAAAACGAACAAATTTCGTGTTACCGATTTTGTTCCCCTGGGAATTTAATGCTATTTTAACATTTAGCCTATCGGCAGCAGACATATATGTCGAAAAAATTCGAGGACATACGTACAAATTTTCTCCTAAACGCGAAAGCATATGTGGACCCCAGAAGTCAAGGGGTCTAAGTGACATTTTTGAAAAAAATAAGTTAGGTACAGAAATGGGATGCGAAAATATTAATCTTTTAGGTGGTTAAGGGATCCAAGTGATTTTCGTAACAGGTGATGTTGTCTAGGGAAATGCCTCTTAACTACTTAAGTGGGTTGTACCAAACATTTTCAACTTTGACTTAAGTTTTCTCTAAACAATGGTTTTGTTACTTAGACCCCTTGACTTCTGGGGTCCTCATATCTTTCATATGAAAGAGTTTCAGGCGTAACTTTGTGGAAATATTGTATATCCTTAAGGGTACCGATAAAATAACTCGATAGTAATTTACACACCGTTCAAATTAAAACCGACCATGGTTTCGACACTTTATGACCTTGATAATGACATAAAGGGTCAAAACCATCGCCGGTCATCATTAAAACTGTGTAAATTACCATCGAGTCATTTCACTGTTACCAATATGGATACCTTTCATGCCATCATAATTTTTCTTAATAAATGTAAAGGTATTACCCCGAACAAAAAAATTATTAAATTACGATTTTCGCTCCAAGTTCCAATTCTGCGCCGTAAACCAAGCCATAACAACGCTTTAATTGAGACGAACTTTTTAAAATACAATTCCAGAATCGTTTGCATAAAAGCAGGTACGGTTATTTCTAACGCATAAATAGATATGATTAGGCACGTGAAGGGTGGCCCAATTCTTTTTTCGACTCTCTTGAACAGTTATTAAAATTAGCCTTCAATGACTCACGAGCAGGGATGTGATACGGAACGGAACTAAACGTAAAGTTTCGAACCGGCTCGGCACGGTACTTAATTGATATAGTTTCGTACCGGTATGTAAACTTACCATACCGAAAAAGTAAATTTTTCATACCGGATCACGCACGAAAATGTAGGTACTCTTTCTCAAACGTTTCATACCGGCATGTCACTTTACTAACTCGATTTAGTTTCGAACCGACACGTCACTTAGTCCTTCCGATAAGATTTCGGAACTGACTGGATCTTAACAATTATCCAATGGTGTTTTTATTGATTGGCTGTTCGACAATGGGGAATTTGGTCTTCAACGTTTTCCAGGGTGGCTACTGAAATCCAATTTTCAAATTCCCCGACCTTTCCCTGACTTTTCCCTGATAGATTTACCGATTTCCCAGACCGATCGCCAAAAGTTCACGTATTATAGGAATGTTATTTCTGCTGAATAAAATTTTCTACGGCAGCTTTGAATTTTCTAAATTTTCTAACTATCGTCTCGTATTTTTAGAACTGCAAGCATGTATTTACTATAAGCTAGTGTGCTCCAGCTACTTCTCAACCTGAGTTTCGGAAGTTAAAATAAAACGCGAGGTAAAATTTTCCGAACAACATAGCCTCGGACTCCTTGTGATGAGCGTAATACATTGGGATCATTATTTTGAACACAAGTAGGCAAATATCGCAGTAAGGATATACAAAAGGGATACATTGTACGTCTGATTCACAACTAATTGATGGGACTTATTCTATGCACGTCAGCGACGGACGTTAGTTTTAGTTGGTAAAATTGAGGGCGTGAAAGACTGGCCGATAAACGTAATGGTTAAAAAAAAATAACAAGGATTCCTATTCCAGTTTCTCCCTGACTGTTAGAAGAATTCCCTGACATTTCCCTGACTTTTCCAGGAATAAATAATTCCCTGACAATTCCAGGTTTTCCCGGTTTTCCCTGCATTTGCCACCCTGGTTTTCCCACTAATTTTACTTCTGTGATCAAGACATTAAATTTTAATGCCTTAATCCCAATCCTTAACTCTTTGATTATACGTATATAAACGTACATTGACATAATTAATATTTAAATCGATATTATTAGAGGGGATATTCTTAGTATTTCGCGCCTGTTTCGTACCGTGTACGATTTATTAATGAGGTACTAAATAACGTACTTTAAAGCGTAATTTACCACCGGATCACATCCCAGTCGCGAGTAGCGTTCCAACCACCTTCACGGCCTTAAATATCCACTCGCGAGATGGCGCGGCGAACGGAAAGAAAGACGAAATGCTCGATGTGGAGGAAGAGGAATCTCCTGATGGAGATCAGGAGAAGACAGAGTAAGATGGTTGGGAGAAGTCACCTACGTACATCTACATCTACGTAATACTCTGCGAGCCACCACGAGGGTGTGTGGCAGGGGGTGCCAAACATGCACTATTGCCATGCAAGTAGAAATTTTAAGGGAGGCATGCTAGAGAACAGGGTCACATGCAGCTAGGTGGTTAGTATCTACATAATATGAAAGGGATTATTGGTTGTTATTACATGCATCATGCAGTACAGACTACTCTATCTATATTTCACCTACCTATCCCTTTGCTACGCTGCCTATTGTTCTCTCTTATGGTACGCGGGAAAAATGACATTTTAAATCTATCGGTACGACAATCTATCTCTCTAATCTTGTTAATATGATGAAACCTAGCATAATACGCAGGGGTTCTTAATATATATCTAACGTCATCTGTGAACAAATCGGTTGCGAACTTACTTAAAAGGTTTTTCCTAAATTTTAACCAGCGTTCTGATAGTAATTCCCATCCGAGTTCTTCTATTAAACTCGTAACACTTATACAATTATCATAATGGCCTTTAAAAACCTAGCGGATGTCATGAGGGGCGAGGGATTGCGGTCGAGAATAAAAAAGCAGTAGGGAACAATAACACGTGCACTCGAGAAGACTAATTGACCTTCCAATAATGTTTAGATATAAATACAACCATAAGATAACTCTAAGGTCAATCGGCTTCAAGCAGTGTTTTAGAGAGACAGAATTGCCTTCGCATGTAGGAGCATAGTACATAGTTCATCTACATCTACGAAATACCGTACAAGGCACCACTAGGGTGTGTGACACGGGGTGATTCCATACCAGGCATGCAGCACTCATCCCAGTTCAAAGCAAAACCGCGCACGTTCCCCCGAATGCCAGGCGCAAGCCAAAAGCAGTCAGGACAACGGTACGCAGTCAGAACAGAAACCAGGAGATAGATACGTAGAACATGCTACCATGCAGTACACTACCTAAGATACAACTACTGGTTAGTATTATTAATGCGACAAATAAATAGCGCTACAAGGTACTAAAACATAAAACGCGTACGTATCGTATACGCACGCGTCCATTTACCACAAAAAATTATCCCAGGAAAAAGTTGATATTAAACCTGGTTTAACTGTTAAAGGAGAGCCTTTTGCATCAGTAGCTTTGCGTCTGAATGGGATAGGCCACCACATTAACAATTTAAAAACAATGAAAAACTACAGGAAATCAAAATTCTAGTAAAATCAAAACGTATTAAGGAGAGAGGCGAACTCATAGCCCATGGTCAGCTTCCCGAAGATCACGAATTTCAGAACCTCGTCCAAGGCTCACCACCTTCCACTGCGTTCATCTTCGAGGAGTCCTCCGCCAATGGCTGGTTATACACCCATACACATCCCTCTTCCCCCTCGGCTCTCAAAAGGTTAAGACTTTCACGGGTGTTGCGAGGCAACGAAGGGGGTGGGGGAAACAGGAAGGAGGAGGCGTGGTGGTTGAGGAGAGGAAGAACAGGAGGAGTGACGTCACGGCGGGGAGTGGAGGTGGTTTTCAAGGTGTGAAGGTTAAGCAAAGGTGATTGGGGTTTAAAGCCTCCGCACACCTGAGCGGTCGCGGTGGCGGCCGCGATGCGCGGCCAACAACAGTGGAGCGTTCAGTGCGTGCACACACACCAGAGCTGTCAGGCGGCCGCGGCTTGTGCAGCGGTAGGCCGCCGCGGTGGCGGCCGAGCGCGACCGGTCGAGTTTGCCCGCAACCCGCGGCAGCTTACGCCAAGCAATTTTCAACTTCCTCGAGGAGTTGCGCCGACGAAACTGGGCATTTCGAATGCAAAAGTGTCCAAATAGTTTGGCTCACAAACATTATCTACTTCCATCGTAATTATGCATGTGCAAATATGCTTCGTTTTTCGTGAATGCAGACCTGCCGCAAGGATAGTCTACGTTCATCGGTTAGTCGCTCACACCAACAATACAGCATTTCCGCGGCCGCAACCGCTTAGGTGTGTGTACAGCAGCGGCATCGCGGCCTACGTCACCACCGCGCGGGCACGGCCGCCACGGCGCCCGCTAAGGTGTGTGGTGGCCTCCTACATGCAAACTCCTTCCGTCGCCACACCACGCAACTTTAAAGAAAGTTCCATTGCGAATGCGTGATTCAAAACAAATACTCAATTCCAGATTTCTTTTGTTTTTTCAGTTTTATGCTTAAAAATTCTGTTTTCACTGAGGAAATAACGTAGACATTAAGGTGGCTCTGGCTTGACTGCGCGAGTCAAGACAAATATTGAATTACACATTTTTATAAATTCAGTTTTTTAAATCCTCCTTTCGTTGATGAAACGTATACCTATTGAAAACCAAATTTAAGGTATGAAACATACAAATTACTTCACGAATATATTTTTAAATATGTACCACATTATTTCAGCTATAGGAGCTGACTGCAGCGTCATTTACAAGGAACTGCCGCATTTTGACTTCAATTACAGAAGTAATCATTAATAACTTTTCAAAAAATGGCTGGTAAGGTATTTGTTTTTATTTTTATCCAATTCCTCTCGGCTTTTCGCTTCTTATAAACAGATTTAATGATAAGCTTGATCATGCCTTCTCGTTCAAATTGACGCTTTCACGCTGTAATCTTCATTAGAGCTCACATTAAATCTCCATTTTCAAGGCTAAATTACAGCAAAACTAGCCACGAAACCTTATTTTTTCCATCTCATTTCATAAAACGCACTTCATAGATCCAATATTCTAGTTTTTTTAGAAAATCTGGTATAAGTGACCCTGAGGCCACAGAGCCACCGTAAAAAAGCTACAAAAATATGGGTATAATTTGGAAGATTATTTAACGAAACTCCTTCCGTCTTTTTTAACGACATAGCAGATTTTAGCCTTTAACCTTTAGGAACACTTTTTTCCCGAAAAAGCAGTCCACTGCAGCGCCAAATCCATTGAATTATCACAATTTAACTTCAATTGTTGCCGTAACTCACCTGTGTATAAATTACTAAGACCGTAAGGTGCCACCGTATTATACACATTCAATGGTTTGAGAGTTTCCGTATTTTATAAAAAACTTTTCAAGAAGATTACATTTGAATCAGGCAAAAAGATACTATTTTTTTCATGCTTTGCCCATCTTGACATTTAATACCACGCAACATCGAGTTAAATCAGAGAATAGAATCGCCAGACATGGAATGATCTGCTTGTTCAAAATTAATAGAGGACAAGTGAAAGTACGGGTAAACAGACCATGAATGAAATGGTATTAAAAATTATTTTGTGATAGAAACACGCCTTCTTGCCCAGTCCTCGAAGCAAGAGTAAGAGAGAACTACGTCCGCAAGCAAGACGGGACATGGTCGATCCGCAGTCTCGTCGGAAGGGAAAGATAGCTGGGAAGAGATTTCGACGAGTAACTCCACGAAACACAACGACAAACAAACAACGACGACGTCAGAACGAACCTACGCTCCCATTGGCTGTGCCAAGGATTCCTCTCCCACGTCACGGACTGGTCGCTAGCATTTTCAATTCGGATCTAAGGCGTCTTTCCAGAGACAACCATTTGAAAAAAAATCACCCTCCTGAAGATGCTTAATCGCGCCGAATAGTTTTCGATTTGGCAACAAGCTAAGTTCCACCTAATTTGATTATTCATACAAAATGTAAAATCCCGAACGTATAGAAAAACGACGATATTTTATTTAAAATTCCGACAGTTCGCGTAATTCTGACTTTTATCACAGCTTTGATAAAATGACAGGTTGATTTTATAATTCATTTAAGAGAAAGGTACACCCCTATTCTTTCCTGGCAGAAAACACACGAACGACGCGTCGGGACGTTTCCGGAACCTCTTCGCGTAAATAAAACTTGAGAAAATATTGAGTGCTCGTGAATTCTTTTCTTTCAGGACAATGAACTGTGAAAAGATTACTTTTGCTCATACCGCGCTTAATATCCTTCATTGAAAAGGAAATGTTCACGGGTGAGATATCGAATATCGTCTAGTTATTCCCCGAATCGCGATGATAAATATAATTCCGGTTTGCGCAAGCCGCTGGGGATACACGGTATAGGTTTACCTCTGGTCACTTATTTCTGAGTAGCCCTCTTTTCCGGTAGATTTTGATTTTTTTCTGTGATCAGGAAACGACTTTTCATTTCCACGGAGACCATACGAGACCTAACGTTTTTTCCAAATTACAAAAACTACTACTCCTTAAAATCTATGCATTTTGGTGACAACACCAGACAACTTATAACAAGCAAATAACCTCAATCTCTTCTTACGTATAATAGGTTTCTCTGGCCACTTGATTGACAAAGGCATGAAAGTTCGTGAGCATCTTCCATTACTTTCCTTATTTTAAGTGCGTTAGAATCGTGTCTTAGCCTAATAGACATATACAGAGTGTCCTAAGACCCTGAGGACGTTCTGTATATGGCTAGAGAGGAGAGGAAGCTAGGAGCGGAGGTTTTCGGAGAAGGCAGAAGAGATGGATGGAGGACATACTGAAAAAAGAGAGAATATTAACGAAGGTAATAGAGGGGAAAATACTGGGGTAGCGTGGATGAGGAAGGAAGAGAACACGAACTCTGGACGAAATAAGAAGAGAGAGGTGATATTAGGAATTCAAGACGGAACTAATGGCGGGTCATCCATAGGAGTGGAAACGGATTAGGATAAGCACTGTCCAAAAGCCTATGTATCAGCTGGCAAACACAATATTTAAACGATTGAAACATTCACATCTTAGACTCCAATTATTTCATAGAGTTCCATCGCAAGGGCGTCCATAGAATAAGCAGGATGAGTTATATATTTTTATTTTCTGCAAACAACATTCCAATACAAACATTTTGCACTAAAAAGTGTAGCAATACAATCACAACCTTTTGCCAAACGTGTGAAAACAAGTACATTGCTCTCTAATTCAGAGGGAAGGAATTCCTGATGAGAACGGATGGTATGTTTACCCATTATTCGTAGACTAGCCAAATTAGCAAAGTAAAGTTTAAAGTGGAGGCGGCGAATATTGTCCACATACAGATCTGATTGAAACTTTGCATGCGTTTTCTCATTAGTGATATCTATAGACCAAAGTGAAAAATTGTATCACACCAATTCATGGTTCATTTGGCAATTCCATGCTATTTTAACACGTAGCCTTAGGGTGCGTGACACATATTTCGCGACACTTCGATTACATATGAACAGATTTTCAGGTAAACGTGGACTGATGTATTCAATATTGCCATAATGTTGTTTACAAATATCAAGCGAGCCAAAGATTCGCAAAATCATATTTAAATATTATTTCATTGAAATTCATACCACCACAACGAGAACTCTAGTCAGGACATTCTTCATTTAAGGAACATATTTCATAGCACAATTCACGTACAATTTCCATAAATGTCAGCATGGTGATTTCCAACGTAGAAACAGAAGCTTTTAAACAAAATATGACCCAAGAGTTTTTTTACTTTAAAAATAAAAAATTTTTTCGCTCAATAACCCATGACTACCGCCCCAGCGCCCTAAATACCCCCGGGATCTTCCCTCATAAGCACTACCCGATACGAGCAAATGGACGCGCAAATAAGCCAAGAGTAACCATCATCTGTGGAAATCACGGCCACTTTAGATAGAGAATCAGCCGGGCAAACAGAAGGGGACGGCAAACACTGGCTTCATCCACAGAATCCCAAGGCTAGCGCGAAATGGCTATTCACATACGAGAGTCGTCATCGGCCTAAAGGCAAATATGCTCCAACCGATACACGACAACACTCACTCTTCCCAGTAACAAAAACAGTAAAATTCAACGAGAAAGCTGTGTTAGACAATATCGTGCAGTAGAGATTGCGGGAGTTCATATTAAGCTGATTGTGACGTGCAGGCGCTTAATGAGAATTTTAGCTTCGGGGGCTCAATTTACACGCTCAATACCTTTGATTTTTGCTATGATGAGTACGTCCGAGGCGGTGGTTGAGGCCGAACTAAAGGGCTGTAACTGATAATATATTTAACATGTAATTTCATTCGGGGGGTTGACCTTGCTCATTATTACGATAAAAAGAGAATAAAATGTGTACTTATCATTAAATAAGAAGGATAGAAGAGGAAAGGGCTGTATGGAACACCATATGGAGTATGTAGAGAAAAGAACCACCAGATGGAGTGGACACACCCTGAGATACAATGAGTTCGTTTTGAACATAATTGAAAGCAAAACAGGGAAAAGTCCCCAGAAGGAGACCCAGGAATAAGCTCATGGACTAAATAAAGAGGAAACTACATAGGAAGAGATACCAGAAGGTAAGGGAGCTGGCATTAGATAGGGAAGGGTGGATGGCTGCAGCCAACCAATCTTAGGATTGATAAACTAATGAACACCATGAATCACCATTAAACACAGCAGTTTCTTTATATTTCTGGACTAAGTGGTTGGCAATTGAAAACAGGCTCCATACTCCAGTAGAATATTGTGGGGGGAACGATTATTACAAATACTAACAATTGACTGCTTATCTTCACGATAAAAAAAAGAAAAAAAGGTGTACTCATTAACAAATACTGCAGAGCATACACGTTTCTCGACATTACGATTGGCAACTGATATCAGGCTCCTTACTCTGGTAGAATCTTGTGGGGGACTAATTATCACTCACACTTACACTACACAGCTTAAAATCACGATAAAAGAATAAAACGTGTACTCATTAATTTATAATGCAGAGTACCTATATATTTCTTGACTTAACGATTGACTATTGGAACCAAAATCAACACGCTTGTAGAAACTTGAGGGGGGGACTGATTAACACTTACAGTAACACAACACTGCTTATTATCACGATATAAACAGGTGAACTCATTGTCGTGGGGGTGTTATGACATCAGCCATGTCAAAGTGTACAGGATAAGGTTTTGGGAGGAGAAATGGTGAAGTGCATTTTCGGAGTACTTTTGCGGAGCTCAGTTATAATATTGGTCGCTTATTGTGCGCGGAAAGAACCAATTTTTGTACCTATCTGTTTGGTAATGTATCTCTCTTATTCCATCGCTTCACCCAGAATTGTAGTGGGGCGTCAAAATTATGTTCTGTGTCGCCCTGAAGCACACCGGTTCTGAATTTCTCACGCATTCTCCAGGTATTGTAAGGCATGTAGCAATCCTGATGTTACGCGGAAATGCGCAAAGAAGGAAGAAGAGTCTGGGAATACGAATACTGACCGCTCTCCGTTGCAGGTATACGCACGCACTCGAAGCGCGCGCCCTCGGGGTGAAAGTGAGACGTAAGCACGTGCTCGTCACGTGGCCTACTCGGCCATCCGAGTCATCGACCTGGCGCGGGGAAAACAAACGCGAGGCGGGCCGCGATCGTAACCGGGAAGAGCGGGTGGGGGGGGGGCGAGAATCGCTCGCCCAAAGGGGGAGGGTGGGGGGCGAAGAATACGGGTCGCCCCGGGCGGAAGGCGGACCTTTTTAAGTGCCTTGTGAACGCCCCGAAACCACCCCTTGCGCGCAGGGGAAGGGGAGGGTCTCGCAGCTGCGGGACCCCGCCCTTGAAGCGGGAGCCCAGCGGACGAGTATCGTCCCTTATGCTTTAAGGTGCATCATCGGCGCTTTCCATCCATCCATCCATCCATCGAGTGTCTATAACGGTAGTCGTCCGTCATTGAGCACACAATCGAGCAACTTTTCAGGCAGATGGAAAAAAATTACCGACGACCATATTTCATTCAAGTACATGCATTTATACTTATCAGTCGAACTCACCATAAGTGCAGTGACGGAAGTGATACAAGAATAACATAGTTATTACGAAGGCTTCCGCGGTTTTCTCGTCATTTAGTATTTTTCGGGCTCCTCCTGTGTTGCAGCATAATTGTGGCAAACAATAATCGGTACTCGGATCTTTGCTTCTCTCTATATCCCAACTTGATCTTCCAAAATGTACTGTACTAAGTACTGTAATTATATGCTTCACGCGGACAACTAACAAATTAATCGACAATGTCTCCCTAAAGATCTTGAAAACACCATTGAAAAAATAAATGAAGATGTTGCCTCAATATCTGACTGGATCAAAACAATCACCTCGTCTTGAACAGTGCTAAAACCAACGCCGTTATCATTGGCTCCATAAAGCTCATAAGCATAACTGACCTTGATATAATACCAAACGTAAAGTTGTAAAATATGAACGTTCCCTTCTCAACCACAGTTAAAAACCCTGGGGTCACAATGTCAGCCTATCAGTCAAAGATATGTTGCATATGACAAAATTCCTAATAATTCATGTACCTCTTTTACAAATGTATTTTTCTCTATTTATTATTTCTCCTGGATATTTGTCATTGTTTGTTCATCATCGCCTTTACACTGATAGTTTGTTATGGTCTCAATAATTTTTTTTTGCCCTTCATTGCATTTGTTTCTTGATATCTTTACAATTGTTTCCTAGCTCTATTATATGTTTGCAGCATTATTAATTTAATTATGTTATTATTCATGTAATTGTGGGACTCAACTCCTCGTTCATTTAGTGATCCTTCACCACAATCAAGTGTGTATAGTGTTATTTTCATGTTTTACTTATTCTGCGATTTGTTTCCTGATCTCAGAGGACATCATGTCTTAGATCAAAAAATTCCTCTTCATTCATTCATTCAGCACTATGTAATTCAAAGTTCAAATGAGCGGGAGAATGAGAAAATGGTGCGGAAAGTTGATATTTTGTGGTTTACTTCAGATAGAGATCATGTTTTTCTATGAGTATGCTGAACCCGACTAAAATTCCATTTATGTCCTATCTCGGTGGAACCACAGCATTTTCACCAAAATATTACTAAGGTACTCCGATTTCTCAAGAGCAATGCAAAACAGTAAGTTTCGGTTACCGAATGCGGATGGCCCCGGAAAAGGTCAAGCGGAGAAACTTATCAGGTTTCCGGGACGGAGGCCAAAGCCGTCGGTGGAGCACGAGGACATGATTTGCATACCGAGAGTGACATCAAAGAGGAGACAAAAACGACGAAGCGCACACCCCCCTCCATACGCCAAAATCAAACCTAGTTTCCCCTCATTAAAAACCTGTCACGTAGGCGGAAGTCGGCACTCGGGATAGAAACATCGACGGAAGAGTGAGCAATAGATTCACACGCCCTAGGAGTAAAAGAGGATACAGTAAGTCCTCGATGTACGTCGGAGATGCGTGTTGAAGAAGAACGACGTAAGTCGAAACAATGTAAAACGGATCCAGATATACGTGACCACTTTAATCCCAAGAGAAATTAAGGCGTTAATTTCAAAATTCGTTTTTTGCCTTCATCTAGGAAAAAATAGATATTTCTGATAGATGATTTAATGGTTACATTTACAAAACCACAACTTAAAAACACACACGACCCAGGTTTCAACGCTTAAGCGTCATCTTCAGGCAACCCGGGTCGTGTGTGTTTTTAAGTTGTGGTTTTGTAAATGTAACCATTAAATCATCTAAAAGAAAAAATGGAATACCACAAAGTTACCAAAGAACTTGTATTATTTATTTCAGATAGAATAATTATGTCTCAGTTATCAAAAAACGCAAGCATATGCATATAAGGTCGATTTTATTAGCAAGTTTGTGCAGGATTAAGTTTGAAGTAATTCAAAATCTGCGCAGTGTTGCCTTAACGTAGAATGAACGTGCATAAGACCTGCAAAGTTTGTTCCTCGCCGCGCCAACTTTACGCATGTACAGCGTGAACAGTGTTAGTATATTCACTGAACGAACCAAGGGGACTACGACAAAGACGCTTGTATTAGCACATTCTTTGATTGGTGTATGTTGGACGTACGGGCTGAAATGCCAAAGGAGCGTGGGCACGCCTCCAAATGGATGTGGACGTCGATGATTATTTCACGTTTTCCTCCGCAATGTCTACATCTTGCGAGTGATGCACGCCAGAGTACTATTGCTTTTGTTACTTTTTTCAAAAGTTCTGAAGTGAAGTAATTTTAAATGCTATACGAGGTGTGTTCAAAAAATACCCGGAATGTTTAAATTTCGCGCGTTTGGAGAGTCCGATTGTAAAAAAAAAATTTTATTGTGTTGGTATACATGCCCCTGAAGTATGACACAATTTTCAGCTGTATTCATTGTTTATTTTATCCGTGGCAACCGCTAAGGTTAGACGTGTTTTCATGAGCTCGGCGATTTTCGATTGTTAAAAAAAATGGATAAAAGAATTTGTATTAAGTTTTGCGTAAAAAATGAAATAAAGTGTAACAAAGTGTGCGAAATGTTAACAAAGGCCTATGGTGAGTCTGCTATGAAAAAAACAAGTGTTTACGAGTGGTATAAGCGTTTCC
This sequence comes from Ceriagrion tenellum, assembly GCA_963169105.1. NCBI lineage: Eukaryota > Metazoa > Arthropoda > Insecta > Odonata > Coenagrionidae > Ceriagrion > Ceriagrion tenellum. The sequence goes on from OY720634.1 coordinate 88,833,437, forward strand.
AAGATGGCCGTGAAGACGTTGAAGATGACGAACGCCCCAGACGCCCCAGCACATCAACAACCGATGAAAACGTGGAAAAAGTGAAAGCAGTGGTTATGAATGATCGCCGAATCACAATCAGAGAAGTCGCTGATGATGTTGGCAAATCGATTGGCTCATGCCATGACATTTTTGCGAACATTTTGGGCATGAAACGCGTGGCAGCAAAATTTGTCCCAAAATTGTTGAATTTTGAACAAAAACAGCGGCGAATGAAAGTTGCTCAGGAATCACTAAATGAAGTCAACGTCGACTCAGATTTGCTCAAAAGAGTTATAACAGGTGACGAAACTTTGTTACACTTTATTTCATTTTTTACGCAAAACTTAATACAAATTCTTTGATCCATTTTTTTAACAATCGAAAATCGCCGAGCTCATGAAAACACGTCTAACCTTAGCGGTTGCCACAGATAAAGTAAACAATGAATACAGCTGAAAATTGTGTCATACTTCAGGGGCATGTATACCAACACAATACATTTTTTTTTTACAATCGGACTCTCCAAACGCGCGAAATTTAAACATTCCGGGTATTTTTTGAACACACCTCGTATATCGATATCGAGTCAGATGTAAATCGAAACGACGCATACCGAGGACTAACTGTATAAGAATAAAGCATAAACTAGTTACCGTCTCATGAAATCAACTTACAATCAACCCGTCTTCTCACTCATTATCAACTGACAACAATCCCAAGAGCATGAATTATGATTAAGGGGCCATTCAAGTACTACTTAAGACGTTTTTGTGGGAAGGAGGGCTGGGATCATCTTACTTTGTCTAATGAAGACGGGGACAGGTGGTCAGGAACCAATTTACGTAACATTTTTGTCCGTCTTGAAACATTGTATCGTTTCCAAATATCCTGTGCTTTTCTCCAAATGTCCTTTGATTTAAATATCTTTCTCGGGCTTCGCACCGGGTAATGTTTTCATAATCCGCCGACGTTTCGGAAAACGACTTGTTTTCCATTTTCATTTTTCAAAAACAACAAGTCCTTTGATTGTTCACAACTTCATCTGCTATGGTGCTGTGTCGCTCTTAATGTTAATGAACTTGGTACTCCAACACTGCATAATTATACGATATCCAGTGCAACAACCCGTGCGAAGGCTTCTATGGAAAGATGAAACTGCAGAGAGCGAGCATTTAACGAGGAGTGACAAATATCTAACGGCTTACGTAAGCCTGAGAGGGAGGGGGGAATAGGAAAATATTACATTGTCTTACATAGAGAGGAGGGAGGTCAAAAATGGCTTAAATTTTCTTACGTAATACTAGAACGGTAACTAAGAGAATTACCGGGTTAACTCCCCCATAATTTCTACTTAACGACTCGGTCTACTTTCCGCCATGAGAATATAGAATTTTTTATGTGTTTATACAAATAATGGCCAGTTGTAGGAACGACACACATGTACTCTATTAAGTTATGGGACCCATAAGCCATGGCAACTATTCCATAAGTGTTGCAGAAATATTCGATAAATTTATTGGTTTCATGACTTATGGCATGGAGTTATAACATCCATAAGTAGCCATGATGGCTGATGTGCAATGAACCGCTTGGAGACTTAATTATCAGATAAAAATAGTTGTTTTTAGACAAATGATCATCTGTATACTCTTACTGACAAATTATTATGTGCATTAGCAATAATTCACAGGCTAAACTTTCGTAAATTTTATCCGGTGGTAGAAGATTAGATTAAGTATTCGATGCTACTAACTATTAGTACATTAGTTGTATCTAGTAAATATGTTCCTGAAACCCGCATATGAGATCTATAACTTCATGGATATCATAACTATTGATTCCATAGCTAAATGTTCTTGCAACCGGCCATAAGAAAGATAAATCTTAGAATATCGTTTCCCTGGCGAATTTCTTCCACCAGCGAGAGTGCTGCCACATCTTTAGGCTAATTATTGGTACTTCTAGTGCGCCAAAAAGTCAGCTTTAATCTCATCACTATTAGCATTCTGATTCTCCACGCATCCCCATCCGGGTTACGAGCAAAGAAAGCTGGTAGCTGTTCGAATCTTCCCGCTAATTGATGATACAGTACCAACGGCACTTAAGAGTACTTGACCATGAGGCGCCAGCGAGCACACGCTAACATGCGAGAACAAACAAACAACCGTCCCCGTTAGTGGTATCGAGCTTCGTGTACAACCGAGAGAATCGATAAATGATTAAACATACTAAACTTTATAACCCGATACATTAAGTTCCTTTGTGTTTCGGCGCGACGCAGGTATTCGCTTGACGGAAGGTGAGAATATAAACGTAGGCAAACTAAAAGAAAGGGGCCTCAGGCTTCACATCATGGACTATTTTCATTTCCATGGGAGTAGGAAAATACATAAATTGTATTACGACACAATTTTTTATTTTACCGGCCCCTCATTCGACGGGTAACCGTCGTTTTTAAGGCGAATAAACTACAATTACACTGCAATGTTCTTAATGTTAAAGTGAAGAATTAGGGGAGGGATCGGATTAGCTTAATAAATGTATTTGATCCTTGGTTTTCAAATTTATAGATTTATTGCACAGCTGGGACTTTAATAAACTCTCCGACGAGTTAGAGCATCATCACGTTCACTTCTCGCAAATCAGAGAGGCAATTTCAAAGGTGTTAGCAATCCGAGTGATTGCAAGCAAAGTGTGCATATAAGGTGAAAAGCTTGAAATATACTTTCCATTAAAAGTTAACAAAATTAAATAAAACCGAACCAAAGTAAAATAGTATCCAGGAAGGAATGTAGGATTTTGAGATCCACGTGATATTGTCAAGCGACAATGGCTAGTTGAAGTCAGACTTCACTCCCATGTAACGTGTACGAATTTGTGCCGTATACAGGATTTCGTTTTTCAATGAAAGCTTTCCAGTGTTTTCCTAAATTAAGACCAATTATGACTTCTTAAAAATATTTCTATGCCAATTGTATCAACCAATATCGAAATATTTCGAGCTTACTAAACAGAATCTATAGCGTTGTATGGAAGAGAAATGTGGACTCTCATAAAAGGAGGACGAGAATAGGCTCCAAGGCATTTGAGATGTGGGTGTGGAGAAGGATGGAGAAGGTGAGGTTATCGGAGAGGAAGACAAACAAGGGAGTGCTTGAGATGGTGGGCGAGGAAAGAACACTTCTGAATGAAATTTGGGATAGGCAGGGTAGATGGCTGACGGATGTAATAAGGAGCAATGGGTTGCTGAAGAGTGTGATAGAGGGAAGGATGTTGGGCAAGCAGGGAAGGGGAAGAAATAGAATAGGTTTCATGTGCGGGGTGAAGAAGGGTAATTCGTACGCAGATGCGAAAAAGGATATACTTGAAGGAGATAGGCCCCTGAATGTGTAGAAGGCCGGGATGAGATTCTCTGACATTCAACAAAACCTACCTTTACCGGCATAATGCATTTAAAAATAACAGAATCTCGGAATTCTCTATCGCAATCTCTGGAATTTTCCAATGAACTCATGTTTTGATGTAGTTAGCTTTATTGATAATTCTAATTTGGAGTTTCAACTCATCCGTTTTAATACGGTAAGGCTTTCAGCAGTGTAAATAAGTCGTTGCTTGGATAAAAAACACGAAGAATACAACAGGGAGCAGAAGTGCCCATTTCCTTCCGCAAAACAGGGCAGAAAAACAAACTTTCCGTTGATGTGTCGCTAAATAATTATTTTGAATACCGGATGAGATTCTTCCGGAATATATCTAGTTTTAATTGGCAACCTGTAATTGCCAAAATCCACTATAGGATAAAGTAAAGCTGATATTATAATAGTAACGTATCACGGACAAAATGCATAGAACAAGTTGGTGGATTCCATCGCGACTTTATGGAGCCTGCTGTTCATTTTGAATAAAAGGGTTCTATTTAGTTTTTCCATAGTAAATTTAAATTTCAAACGACCAAAATTTACTGTAGTAAAACTAAGTATAACCTTGTTATTCAAAACGCATAGAAACAAAAAAGTTAGTACATTTATACATAGCGATAGTGTCCTAATTAACATAACGTTCAATTGCAGACCACCGATATTCATTTCAGGTAATTATTATGCATGGATGAGATAATCAACCGTGCACAATTTGCAGCTCATTAAAAAAATCAATCAAAAGAGACAAAGTACCTAAATCATTAGAGAGGGCGAGTAAACAAAATCTGTAAAAATACACCCGGTGGGCTGATTCACGTTTCGAAGCTTCCAATTAAACAGAACAAAGCAAGCTAAAAAACTGGAAGGATGGTTTTAAAAACGCGCGTGAATGGACAACTCCGGCAATATTCTTTTCGGAATAGTCCATTTGGCACATTGATATCCCGAGTTCAGTACAATGAAAGAGTAAATAAGGATCGTCGATGTTAATTCACCATTCGGGGAAAAATGACCAAAAACGAGTTGGGAGCCGACATCCGAGCCGTTAAATCATTCCTGCCCTCTCATTGCCCTAATCACCCTTTAATGGGAATTTTTTAACTCCTCCGCAAATGGATCTCGGCCGAGTCGAAATATTACGCCGACCAATGACTGAGTGGATGACATAAAGGCGTGACAACATTCAGGGTGAACGCAAGCAGAACTTGAGTGACAAGTGGAATAGATAGACCTCCATGGGTGATCAAATAATACCGAAACGATTTCCCTATCGCCGCACAGGTGACAAACCCGAAATAAAAGTTGAGATGCTAAAGGAAACTTTTGATTAATAAGGGAAGCGTTTACTACACAAGGAAGGAGCCATATTGGTATTCAATAATTAAAGGAGAGGATTATATGAGGAGAGTAAAACCAGAGTTAATTAGGAATTATCAGACTTTGTCTCTATTCAAAAAACCTTCCATTTGAAAAATCCCATGACGAGATGGGAGCTACGCAAAAAGTGAATCAGTCACATAAAATACTAAAAACATTTAAGTTTTATACGTTTCACTTATTGGGAAACGCTATGAGGAAATTTTGGATCAAAGTGAGGAGCGTTTACTACACAGCGAATCTACATCTACATACAGTTCCCTTGACGAAATTTCGGATTGGATTGGATTTTGGGGAGGCGACCGACGACAGCTAAGGTCATATGCACCATAGGGGACATTTAAGGGAGGGAAAGTGGAGAGAATCCCAGCATCGGCATTAGCCTGCTCTCAACGAAAGGCGCCAAGGGGACTACGCTTTAACGTCTCATCCGACAGACGGAGCACTGCACTTGAAGTGCCTTCCACAAGACACTCAAGTAGGGGTCGGGTTTCCTCTGAAAAATATCCTCCTCTGTAGGGATTTGAACGCTGACCGCCCGCGTGGTTACCCTTACTACTCTAGCCACCACACCAACCCGTTCCCAACGATTTTCGGACTGTGTCCGAATTCGGACGAGGCTGTGGCGACGGCCATTTTCCACGGGGCATGTATATACTTAATAATAATAATTTATTTAACACATACAGGTAACCCCAATTACATGTGTTATACTAAAAATACAATAAAATAAATAAATGCATACATGAATCAATCAGGAAAAAAGAAAAACAACTGTTTAGGTTCTATTAAAAAATACGAACATTTTCTTTTTTAGGGACACTAAAGGGTCAGAAATAAAATCAGCATATTTATAATTATTCAAAAATTTATTAGCCGTGCGCATCATTCTAGTTAGCGGTTCATATTTACAGACATCCACCCGACTAAAGTGGCATCTGAAGAGTGGAGTGTGCTTAGTCCTCCTTGGAGGCGCATTCAGGTTGATTAAGCCAAGTAGATGGCTGGAATCCACATCACCCATCATAATTTTACGCAGAAAGATAGCATCTGAAACCCTCCTTCTGACTCCAAGTGGAGTGAGCGTAAAAAATTTACATAAATTGGGGTATTCGGATGCTGTATAGACAGGACCATTATCCAGAGAACACAGCCATTTCACAAATCGCATCTGTATTTTTTCAAGTGTCCTCTCTAACGTGACATGGTGTGGATTCCAGATCATACTACCGTATTCTTGCACATCGAGATGAATGCACAAACGTGCATTTCAAGTTGCGTCGTGGAAAGAGGTGAATTGCAAGAACGAATGAGCTAATGCATATACGAGAGGTGAAAAAATAGCCCCTACTATAATTAAATAACTACTGATCCCCAAATTGAGAAAAACATATGCATTGTCAAACTAACATTTTCGATCCCCGTGTAAAATGGGCTTTAGAGTTGAAGGCGAAGTTTCCAGATATGATAACGAGTGCTTTAACACGCCGCATCATCATCTCAGCAACAATGCCAAGACATCAATGTCAAACTTATTCGCTCATTCCACCCTTAGATATCTCGGAAGTGTTAAAACATGGAATGGAAATTGTACAGGGGAAATAAGAAGTACAATACCATAGGGAAAGGTATCCTTCAATAAAGTCACCAACTACTTTCAGCCAAAGCAATCAATACAGGCTTAAGGAAAGGATTTGCTAAATTTTTTATTGGAATGTTGTGCTTTATGGAGCAGAAACAGAGACAGTCCGGAGGAAAGAGGAGAAATATCTAGAGAGTATTGAAATGTGGCTAAGGAGAAGAAAAGAAAAATTAAAATGGAGTGATAAATAGAGAATCGAGGAAGTGCAAGCAAGAATGAATGAGAAGAGGAAAATTTTAAGATCAATAAGTAAGAGGAAGGGGAACTGGATAGGTCACGTCCTGAGGATTGATTGCCTGCTGAAAAGAATAGTAGAAGGAAAGATCGAGGGAAAGAGAGGAAGAAGAAGACGAAGAAATAATATGCTGACAGATATTATTAATGGAAGGAGTTACGAAGAGCTGAGGGAAGAAGCACAGGATAGACGAGCATGGAGGGTGCAATTTAATTGAAACCTGTCTGAAAACATTCACTCTAGAAGAAGAATTCTCAGACAGTAGAGATTCGAACTCTGACCCTCGAGATGGGAGGACAGAACTCAAGCCACTACACTCACCCGATCCCTTAATATAACAGAGTCCGGGATTCGAATATTATCCGCAAGTTACGAGGTGTCAGTAAGTCAGAGGTCTCCACTTAGATATGTTTCATGGAACCAATATATCCAATCTCTTAAAGCCCCTATTAAAGAAGTTTTTACGTCTCATCCGACAGACGGAGTATTGCACTTGAAGTGCCTTCCACAAGACACTCGAGTAGAAGAAAAGGAAAAGTTTAAGATCAATAAGTAAGAGGAAGGCGAACTGGATAGATCACGTCCTGAGGATTGATTGCCTGCTGAAAAGAGTATTAGAAGGAAATATTGAGGTAAAGAGAGGAAGGAGAAGACGAAGAAATAACATGTTGACAGATATCATGAATGGAAGGAGTTGCGAAGAGCCGAGGGAGGCAGCAAGGGAGAGACGAGCATGGAGAATTTATTTGAAACCTGTCTGAGGACAGATTCCACTAAGAAGAAAAATTCCAAAAATATTCGCAATTTCAATAAATCATCATCCTGAAACATCGGATCGGCCGGAAAGGAAAACTTGTGTCAGGAATGCCAGGAGTATGTACAGGGCCCGAAATCGTTCGCTATGAGGTTTATGGGAACCTGGTTCCTACAGCTCCTTACTTCCTTCCGCAGCAACTGCTTGGCCATAAATTAATTAGAGTTCATTAAAATAAAAATAACGTACGTTTGGTTCGCCGTCACACCCACCAAAAACCTTTCCTCTCCTGCATACTTACCGCCATTAATTCCACCCCGGCCATATTTCAACTAATGTTACGGAACATTAAAAGAATCTTAAAGGAAATTTCCCCGCGTTTTTTTTTCAAATTTATTTAATGCATCCGCTTTCAGGGAAAGGAAGGAGAGATCCAACCGCTCGGGCATAAAACATAATCGCCATTAAAAAACACCCCGGAAGCACACGCAAACATAAGGCGACTGTGTTTATTTATAACAATTTTTTTTAATACGTTGGTCGTCGGTTTTAGGGGCTTCACGCTCTTGAATGGATCCCCTTTGCTTCGAGACCGTGGTTAACTACGTTTAAGGCGAGCCTCAGAAATGATTTACGACGCGGATGGCAAAGGAGGAGGGAAAGTTTAAGGTGGTATGGGAGACGGGAGGAGGCGGAGCAAAAGGTTTTGGAGCATGTAAAGAGGCGCAGTGGGGAGGTTTTGAAGGGGGGGGGGGAATGGGATATGTATGTGTGTGTGTATGAAAGGGGTGTTCGCACAGCTGACGTAAACTTGGGGAGGGAAACGTTTGGCCAAAAACTTCTCTCTGGTGGAGGAATGCGGTCTAAAAATAGACAAGGCCTTCCCAAAGGAAGGAGCACGCCCAAGGATAGAGAGCGAGTTTGGAGACCAAGGCTAGAAAAAGGTTTAAAGGCATTAAAACAGCAAAGGAATATGTAAAGGTACTTCAAGAAGGATATAACCACCCTTAAAATGCAATGGGTTCGATCTTATTTTGAATAAAAGGATCTCAATTTTCTGCTCACTCCAAAATATCAGTCACTAATTTCCGAGATTGAGGGCTTCTATTTTTTCCAAAAAAGCCATTTTCCACCATGGAATGCGGACAGATGTGCGCTTAATTAAGAAAATATTACATAAATGAGAAAGTTTTGAAGAACATCGTGTCTGAAATGCAACGGTAATCCATCGCAATATTTTTCATCGTGTCGCAGAAAAAACATGGTTGTCACGACATTTTCATCTTAGGGCGAGAAGTAAACAAGTTTTAGCCTCAAACATGGATTTCTACTCCATTACAAAAAGGTTCTCTCATGTATACAAAATTTTTTGCGACATTTTTGTTGTTTTAACAACTTCATGCCTCTCACGATTACACGAACATTAAATGCGAAGTCCTCTGGGGAAGGTTCAAGCGAACGGTCACAGTGGGAGATGGAAATAACAATTTGTAGTGTAACTAGCAAAGGCACCCGTTGAAATTCAACGGGGGATGAAAGAAAGACAGGTCATAATAAAATAAATTTACGATGAAGAAATCAGTATTCATATTTTCATTCATTTCGCATAATTGTGGTACAGTCAGTATAGGTATATTTTACGAGTTTCTAATACAGGCAAGAATTATCTTCCAGGGCCAATTTTTGGCGATGAAAGGGTCAACTTGAGGGCTTTCTAGGGTCCCAAGGCCCTTGTTCTATAGCCTATGCGTGAACCAGATATATCAAGTATCTTCCTGCCAAATTTTGTTTCAATCGATTCAGTGGTTTATGAGTGATTGAGTAACAGACAGACAGACACCACTAGATTTTTATATATAGGTAAGATAATGCCACTATACACAATTTCGATGAAAAAAATATATCATGAACAAAAAAACAGGGAATGTAGAAACCAGAAAGGAATAATCGTCGTATTTAGGGGTTGGCGGCTCATTACATTTAAATAAGTGAATTTCTTAAGTGATTAATGTGTATCACCCTTTTGGTAAGTATTACCAGAGTACTGGATCATTGAAATTAAAAATTAAGAGAATAAGCAAGTAAATTAGCATGTGATATTAATTAAAATCAGCATGTAACGTTACATAAATAGATACACATAATTTTATGGTACTTCAGTACATGAGGTACCTATCATCGAGCGGCTATGGCAAATACTTTTATTTCACTTAAAGTGAGATGAAATTCAGCTGACTACCTTTCTTATAACCAAGATTAATTAAATATACTAAAATTTGATTCAAATGACCTTGACAGGCGTCACTTCATGCAAGTACTAGATATTTATATCCATAATGAAGATAAATACTAAGTACTTCTCTCCAACATTGGTTTGGTTCCCTTCGTTAACATCCGACGTATTTTTCAGCAAAGAGTTGACTATTTTCGGCCCCAACTATTTGCACCATGTCTAAACAATTCGTTTTTTTGGCCCTACGCATCTTATTTACGAATTTCTGGCACTATGCATCATAATGGTGATTAGACACGCGTCTTGTTTCTTTAACTGGAAGACGACAAAGGAGGAAAGGATCACCTTCGATTCGCTCCACCGCAAAGTGACTCTGATGTCATTCGATTCATATTTTGGCTACCAATTGACAGAAAAGTATAATCTTATTGATATGGACAACAAAATCCTACATTTCCCAGAATTTTTTTTCAAAATCTGGGAAACAGGCTTTACATTAAACGGTGTTAAGTAACAAACAATGGGGAAAGTATTTTTTTTCTAAATAAATCACATGTAACAAGAAACGTGAAATTTAAGATGCGAATTTTCCCAGAAAATGTAAAAGTATTATATTTTTGGCACCTTACCATCCTATTTCTTGATTTATTAGCAAATGAATGCAATAACTGAAGTGGAAACGCAATGATTCAGTATAAATGGAGAAACGGTCGGACATTTTAGCTGGGAATAGTAAAAAATTTAAGATGTCAACTTTTACAAAAACCACTCGATTTATTAAAACAACGACCCAGGTTTCAATGTGCATTCACATCATCTTCAGGTCTGAAGATGATGTGAATGCACATTGAAACCTGGGTCGTTGTTTTAATAAATCGAGTGGTTTTTGTAAAAGTTGACATCTTAAATTTTTTAATGATGGAATACCACCAAGTGAGACTGACGAAAGTGAGTGATACTGGGAATAGTGTTCATCAAAAATATACGTATATTATTCGAGTGGTCTACATATGCTGTCTTCATTTTTTTCTAATCGTTAAGTATCGACTTAATTAGAGGCCACTTTTCATGGGTAAAAAAATGTAATGTAATGTAAAAAGATGGTAACAAAAAATACTCCAACATGGGAAGATAGCTAAAATTAGTTTGCTTGATGATGACAAATGAAAATGTTAATTTTACAAGCGAAAAAATTTGTCAGAAGTGGGATTCGAACCCACGCCCTCTTACGAGGACCAGAAATCACAAGACCCGCCGAGCGGGCAAGAATATCTTGAGTCTGGCGCCTTAGACCGCTCGGCCATCCTGACAGATGCGTACCTATGAGAACTCACGCAAAATTACGTTCCACTCAAACGCTGAATTGTATTATGTCCACGGAACTTGAGAGAGTAAACCCTTTTCCACTTTTCTAGCATTAAGTCCTCAATCAATAAACATAATTCTTTCATCAATTTATTGGTGTACATCAAAATTTGAGGCTATGTTTCCTCCCGAGTGCTCCAAATTCATAGATAGTGAATAATTTTTTAAATATCTGTCGTCAAGAAACAGAATTTGTTCCTAAAGGTTTTACTGAACCGCGTCCAAGGGGCGGCTGGGGAAACACACTCTCCGATTCCTTACTCCTCGCCACTGCGTCTCGTGGCGATCTTCATCCTCTTCCACTTACCCTCTCGAATTTCTCTCAAAAGTGCGTTTTTTCCCTTAAGCCTGAATCACACGATCATTTTTTTCCGTCCCTTTCAAGGGATAGCTCCAATGATAGCTCAAATGATCGCTCGGAAATGATCGTGTGACGCGAACAAAGTCAGGGATGGCTCCAGCGATAGGGATCCCTATCGCTTTTTCCATCACTGGGCACGTCCCTTTTTCCGTCCCTGAAGGCATCGCTGACTCCACCATTTAGCCAGTCATAGCGCTAAAGAGCGACGCCACGTTCGGCTTTCAATGGAATGAGAGTGGTAAACAAATAGAAATGATGCGAAAAGGGATGGAAAAAGGGACGGCCAAAATGACCGTGTGATTCAGAAAATGATAGCTCGAGCTATCATTGTCACGGTCCCTGAAAAGCTATCATTGGAGATATCCCTCAGAGGGACGGAAAAATTGATCGTGTGATTCAGGCTTTATCGTACCTAACACTTCTTTCCGTCTTCTTTCACAGCTATTTTTCTTCATTATTCTCAGCATCAACATCTCAAAAGTCTCCATTCAAAGAGAGCTTCGAAAATACACAAAACTCTTGACTTCTCGTAAATTATTTTCCAATCTTTGATGTCTCTACTCCGATTTCCCCACACTGAACGCCTTCTATTTGTAAATGCATTTTCTTTCCGGGTCACTAAAAGTAAAAATCAAAGGGCCGATCAACACTCGACACCTCTGAAATTTGCATTTCTTAATGCGATGGCGATAGGCACACTTCAGTATTCAATGGGAGAGCTTTTTCACCATCTCATGAATTCCATAAGAAACATTGTCACGACATGAAGCGAATAAAATTTATTGATGGACAAAATGGATCAGAGGAAACTGGCAATTAAATCTAGAGTGGCAATTAGGAGGCCTTGTACGCGAATTAGGGTCGGTAACGACGTAAGGAAGAGATTGCAGTAGAATAAGGACTACGGCAGAAAACGTTGACGGGAAATGGGGAAAAAATTTTAAAATGTGAGAAAACAATCATCTACGTACGTAAATACGTCAAAATTAATCTTTAGTTAACCTCATGGTATTACAATTAAACTATCTCTTAAAGCTGTGCCCAAACTTAAAAAAAATACAAGCATAACTTCTAAGCAGAAAAATAACATGGTTATTCAGTCGTGATGACTCACACGAGATTTAAGGTTTGAAATTAGGAACGCGTAAATAGGAACTCTGACTTATCCTGTTTTTATCATAGTAAGAAGCTGTAAATACTGATAAGAAATGGATGTGTACATATAACATTAAACAGCAGTTCAGAAAAAATAAATTTTTGGCGATTATTTTTCGCCTCTCGGCACGTCCCTTGTCACAGTTCTCTTTAGGCAGTCCAAGCTATATTCAATTCGTAGGAGGGGTGAAGGTTAATTAAATATTCCTTACAAACTCTCAGAACTAAACTAAACCTGCGACAGAACTAAAACATTATTTAAAAAGTAATGAAATGCATCAGCATTACGACAAAAAACAATTAGTAAGCCATAAATAAACATACCAAATGTAGTGAAAAGTTTTAGCTAAAGGCACCAAAACCCCGGGATGAGCTAGAGATGATCAAGACGTAGAGTATTATAGAGCAATAATCATGTCATATTTCCTATAATGAGGCCCTTAAAAAGCTAAAAAAAAACATTCTCAACGTTTTAGCGTTCTTAAACTGAAGATGTGAACTGAAGTTATAAGTTTGAAACTATCGACATTTGGGACAGACCAAAATTGAGCGCAAGCGCCTTTGACAGCTCCGAAGCCTCGATATTTACTAGAGAGCTCGCTCAACTAATGCTCCCATAAAATCAAATACTTCAAGGAGTCCGAAAAAATATTCTTCTACGAAGTATCAAATAGAAGAGCGACCTCCTTGGCAAACTTCAACGAACGTCATCATATTTTCTAGCTCCGGAGATGCGGATGAACCATCAAAACTTTAAGAGAAATTGGTACTAGCTAGGGCGACACACAAAATGACCAAGAGAGTTCATTTCAGACTCGAGGTAAGAAACATGGCGCTAGAACGCGGATATGATGTAGCTATAAAACCTAAAAGATACTTATTAGGGAAGTTTTGAAGGAATTATCAACAGCCTTACAGATGTCAGATGTCACCACCCACTCCAGATAAAGAAAAAGACACACTGAGACTGACACACCGAAAGATATAATTATGGTTTTCAATAAATAAAAAAAGAGCCAGAGAGACTAATTCAGAGAGAGAAACTTGAGATGAAGAGACACATAAAAGACATATAGGGGCCTTCTGTTCACACTAGAGCGCCAATCGACTCGCAACACGACGCACGTGCTTTTCATTCTTTTCAGACTACCTGCCATGATTTTTGATTGATCAGGCTTTGAAAATGGAGCAGAATTAATGTGAGATGTGGAACATGCCTGCAACTATTTTCGCTGGTTTAAGCCTTCCAAGCGACCTATATGGATATTGGCGACCATATAAAGTTCATTCTCAAAACATGGTGGTCGCCGCTAATTTCCACTGGTCGCCTTATATTTTTTTAAATTGTTCCACAATGAATATTGGCATTATTAATTTTCTCTGAGAGGAGAGGAATCCAAGCAAGCGGATTCCTTTACCTACCAAGGAAGTAGGTACCACGACGTGGGACGGAGTACGTACAACGGACAGCAATGGGAGAAGAGCTAAGAAAGTTTTCATGATGAAAAGTAACTAGTGCCCTAAAAGGATTGGACTACGAACGTGGAAATTACGTGAAAACTGGACAAATGTATGTAAAGCAAGGCACTCAATCGATCAGAAGTAGAAGAGTGACAGTTCTCCTCCACCCGACTCTACTACAAACCAATCCTCAATGAGTTTTGATCAATGGATAATCAGCGGCTTGAACTGCTTAGTTTCATCGTTTCCCTTTGAGGGACCACGTCTATAGCTAAGAAATACTGCGCAAGCCACCGTCAGGATAGCAATGCGTGCTCAGACCAGAAACTAGGAGAGTGCTACAAGAACGAACATGCTACCAAGCAGTACACTACTCAAGACGCTCCTACTGGTTATAACTACTGCGACAGATAAATAGTTCTACAAGGTAATAACCATGTACAAAGCTAAATCATGCCAGGCATTTCAAGTGCGGTGAGTTGTTAACAATGATGGAGTAGTAGAACTAAACTATAGTAAATATTATGGTCCCTTATTGTGCGTAGACAAAATAACATTTTTAAACTATCGGTTATGCAGTCTTTTTTCTTAATTTTATACCTGTGATCGTTTGTACCGTAATCTTTTGACTCTAACAAAATACGTTGAACGTCCAGCAAAAAAGTGGTGCACCTCAAACTTGCGTAAAAGATTCAATCTATATTTTTCCCATCGATCAGTTAGGTTGTCTCCCTAATGCCTTCACTAATTCAGTAACATTGTTGAATTTATAGTAGAAATCTTCACAAATCTTGCTGCTCACCGCTGTATTCGAACATATTAAACATGCATGTAAATCGTTAAACTGTTTCAATAGAGAGAAATGATTTATTTCTCATTATTCAATGCTGGAACAGTCATACGTTTCATATTAGAGTGCTATTTCGAATTTAAAATATTTCCTGATACAAACCAATCAGAGGTCGCAGGGTAAATGATTGGATAGCATTTTGTGCGCTGAGAGAGCATCAGTATTGGGCTACCAATCATCTGGAACACACGTTAATGTGGTGATTTTGGCACTATAGCGTGGGCTACCATAAGGCTTACAAAGGACTGTCTAGTATCCCTAATATTCTTCCCTTCTTAATACATGTATGTATGTTCACATGTACATTACCTCTGCCATATAGATAGTCTAAGTATTCCCCTCCCCATGTATTTCGGTTAAACTGGGAGCCCACCAAAGTCTTCATCTACATCTACGAAATACAGTGCAAGCCACCACTAGGGTGTGAGGCACAGGGTAATTCCACACCAGGCAAACAACACTCATCCCAGTTAAATTCAATACCGCGCACTTTCCCCCAAAGGCCAGGCGCAGGCAAAAAGCAGTCAGGACAACGGTACGCAGTCAGACCAGAAACTAGAAGAGTGATACGTAGAAGAACATGTTACCATGCTGTACACTGCTCAAAGTACAATATACTATTAATGCGACAAATAAATAGCACTACAAGGTACTAAAGCATGCAAGAGTATATCATGCCAGAAATTGCATCTGAGGTTGGTATCTCATGAGCATATCAAGATATTAAGCACTACTGAAAAAAACCTATTTAACCTAGTCAGTATCCTAGAACTGATCTATCGCAACTATTATGATCCATTATTTTACGTGGAAAAAATAAAATTTAAAATCTATCGGTTCTGCAGTCTATTTCCCTAATCTTATTCCTGTGATAGTTTCTACCATAACAGTTTGGCTCTAGCAAAATATGCTGAGCGTCCGGCAAAAAATTGTCTACATCAAACTTTCACAAAAGATTTCATCTATATTTTTCCCTTCGATCGGATAGAGGTTGCCACCCTAATTCCCTCAATAATTTAGTAACACTACTATGTTTATCATAACAATATATAACAAACCTAGCTGCCCTCCGCTGTATTCGACCTATACCCGAAACTAGTCTTACTTCGTAAGGGTTCCATATACTAGCGGCGTACTCCACCAAACCCTTCGAACGTACCGCATCGCGCACGAGACAGTCACCACAAGAGACAGCCGGACAAGTATCACTACTACTGCATACACACAAATCACGCGACGGGAACTTGTTGATGGGCCCAACCCCTCCCCGGAACATCTCATTAAGGCGAGGGAAGGCAGTGGCAGGAAGGATAGAAGGCAAGAAGAGGGAGGATTCCCGAAAGGCAAGGTCAGAGCGAGACGAAGAAGAGGGATGGCAAGAGAGAGACGGAGACGGGAGATGTTAAGTGTTACGCAAGGATTGGGAAATGGCAGGAAATAAAACGAGGGAAATTCTGGCGGACGTATTTATGGAAGAGAGGGTTGAGGAGGGGAAAGGATGGGGAGGAGGGGGAAAGGGAGAAGGGGAAGGGAACGAGTGTGGGGCTTGAAGAGTGTGTTGGTGGCGGAAGGAGGAGATTTCTTCAAGCGGGGGCGGGGTGGAGGTGTATGGGGGAGGAAGCGGTGCTAGGAGAGGAGATGCAGGGTGCCAAAAGAGGTGCCACTACAGAAATAAAACCCGCAAGAAAGGGGACTAAGGGAGAAGATAAGAAGGCAGCCGCGCGACGCTGGAAGTGAAGGTTGTTTGAGCAAAATTTTCCCAGAGTCATAATACAGAATACTAAAATTTCATTTCTCCATTTAAGCAGCATAAGGATCATGAAGTAAAAAATAACACTTTAAATGTGAAATTTCTACGGCTGATGAGGCATTTTCAAAGAACATGGAATTGACGAGGGGGAGCCTGCTTAGAGACGTAACGACAAGCCAGGAATGATGACGATTGGGATAAGTACTGTCCAAAAACCTACCAATCAGCCATTTGAACATCAGTCAATCCATATCACATGGATTTTTACATTTATACTCCATAACGGCTTGAGAAAACTCTACTATGGAGCATGGAGCTGTATTGGTGGGAGAGTCGGCCATTGCGAAGGGAGGATGCACGTAGACTTGAGGCGTTTGAGATGTGGGTGTGGACAAGGAGGGAGAGGGTGAGCTGGGTGGCGAGAAGGAGGAACGAGGAGTTATAGGATATGGTAAGTGAGGAGATGAAGCTAGTGGCAGAGGTTCGGAGGAGGCAGATGAGATAGATGGGGGACGTACTGAAAAAAGAGGGAATGCTGAAGAGGGTAATAGAGAGGAGAACGCTGAGGAAGCGTGTAAGAGGAAGGAGGAGGATAGGAATTCTCGACGAATTGAGAAAGAAGATACGAGGAATATAAGAGGGATCAAAAGGCGGACTACCTGTAGGAGGGAAAACGGAACAACATGCCAGGAATGATGACATTGGGATGAGTACTGTCCAAAAATCTACCAATCAGCCTGTAGAACATCAGCCAATCCATATCTAATGGGTTTTCAAAGTTGTACTTCGTAAAATGTATACTTTCTTTCAAATACTTTTATTCATCCCCTTTAACACCAGAAATAGACCAAAAGGGATAGTCTCAGTCAACAAAATAAGTTAAGAGACAATATTAAAATTGGTATATATGCAATCAATAATGAAAAGTCACTAAGTTAAAACCGGTCGTGTAAATAAAAATACGTGTGAAAAGTTACTAAGTCATTTTCATTATTGATTAAATAATGGATTTTCACAAAGTTAAGCCCGACACCATCGAATTTATCACATATCATGATAATTATTTAATGCATATATACTATAGTATATATGCATTAAATAATTATCATGAGTAACGGACGTTACATATTCTGAATAAGTGACTGTGATCACAGAGCAATCAACAAAAACTCTGTTTCTCAGAGATAAAAAATAAAAACAGTTTTTGCCTCACATAAAATTAATCTTGTTTTAGTCAATGATAAGAATTGATACTATATATAACTCACTAGGCGAGAAGGACGATCGAGGAGATATTGGACATAATTACCGAGGAGAGAAAGCTAGATGCGGAGGTTTGGAGGAGGCAGAAGAGATGGATGGAGGACACTTTGAAAGGAGAGGGAATGTTGAAGTTGAGAATAATTGAGGGAGAACACACGGGAAGCATGGATGAGGAATGAAAGGGATGTGAATTCTGGACGATTTAAGAAGAGGGAGACGTTACGAGGATTTAAAGGGGGATCTGATGGCCAATCACCTTAAGGAGAGAAAACGAAACGATGTTGCAGAACTTAGGACATTAGGATGTGCACTGTCCAAAAACTTACCAATTAGTAGGTAGAATACTAAAACAAGGTATAAAAATGTTGCTTTGTACTCCTTTAATTTACGGTAATTAACTAATGTACTAACTTAAGGCTTTACCTTGGATCATATTTTATCACGTCGTACTCCAAAACCATCTGTACAAACAATGAATTTTTGCACTTATATAAACATCACTGCATTGAGAAATTGATTTATCTATCATTAATAGTTGAGAATGCTTACAAACTACAAACTGTTTAACTTACGAAGAGATCTATGCGTTAGGTTTTCCTATTCAATTTAGAAATTAATTACCCCTAAAAAGTATCCGCATTCCATTTTAAGAGGAAAATGTGAGACTCGGGAATTAATACATAGACCAAATAAAGAGGGAAGTATATACGAAGGACTATCACGGAGTAAAGGAAACAGCAACATATAGGGTAGGGATTTCTACACCTATCTCGGAAGTACCATTGCGTGGAACGGAAGAAGTACAATGGATGTCAAGTGAAGAATAGCCCAAGCTTAGAAGGCGTTCATGGTAAATAGACCACTGCTCTGTTCAAAGAAGTTATGACTAGAGACTAGGAAACAGAATGTGAAAGCATTCGTGTGAAGCGTTGCGTTCTATGGATCGGAAGCATGGACCTTTGGAAAAGCTGACTAGAACAGACTACAAATCTTCGAAACCTGGTGCTGGAGGAGGATTCTGAAGATTAAATGAAGGGACAAAATAAGAATTTATGAAGTTTACAGAAGAGTAGAAGAGAAAATGACCATATGGAACACCTAACAGAAAAGAAGAACGAGATGGATTGAACACACCCTGAGAGACAATAGGTTAGTGAAGGTCATATTCGAATGCAAAATAGAGGGAAAAGTCCCCAGAGGAAGAGCCAGGAATAAGTTCATGAACCAAATAAAGAGGAAACTATAAAGGAAGAGATACCAGGAAGTAAGGGAACTAGCATTAGATAGGGAAGGACGGAGGGCTGCAGTCAACCAGTCTTAGGATTGAACAGCCAAAGGAGAAAAAAACACGATGAGAAGGGTTTTTGGGAACACGCCCCGAATACCGTGCTCGGGGACGAAGGAGTGGAAACCCGCCGACCTGTGTGACATTCGTCCGCGGGCTTCGCTCATCCAGACGGCATCCAAAACCCACCTGACCCCATTCACGTTCACGGACGAGGGCCGCAAGCCCCCTTCCCGACCGCAGCACCTTAAGTACGCCTCCGTGCAATCGAGGATTAGGGAGTGGCGGGTGGGGTGAGACGGGTAAAGGACATGACTTTCGGCGCTGAAGGGTTTGAGGATAGGCATCGGGGAGATGGGTCTCCATTAGCGGAGACAGCACTTTCACGGGAGTGACACGCGGTGCACGACCCTCGACTCGATGCGATGCAAGCGACACACACTCGACCTCGCGGACACGTCATCTTTGAATCAATGAACACATGCACTCAGGGGCGGAGGAAATTCGAAACCGGCCCACGAATGCAGGAAGACAAATTTCACGTGATTATCAGGTTTTCATGCGGTTTTAACGTAAAATATCTTAAATTTCTATTAATTTATTTCCAGGCCCCAACAGGAGGAAAACAAGCTTTAGTAGATGCTTTAGAAGTTCAGTGCGGGATTTTAAGAATGAAGATAAATCATGAGAATACGAAAGCGATGAGGTTCTCTAATACAAATAAAGCGAGGCTGGTCGTTAAAGCTAGAGGGTACAAACTCGAGTAAGTAGAACATTTTATTTACTTGGGCAGTAAGCTCGATAGAGCGGACCCAATTTTCCAGCCTCTCGTCCTCCCATATGCACGGTCTATCAAGAAATTTCACCATTTCCACCCTCCGATTTCCCTTCGAGTTCTATCTAAACGCTTTTATCACATATACGAGTCGAATAATCCACTATTTGAAAACCAATTACGTTTCAAAACCTTCTATCAAAAATAAAGGTCTACATAAGAATATGGAAAATATCGTTGGGGAGAATTAATTTATGACTTTCGATGTTATCAACAATCAAAAAAATGGAAGTTCGAGAATAATTTTCTCAAAAGTTAGAGAAAAAAAAGTACTTCAATACTAGATCTTAAGACAAAGCATTACAAGTAATAATGGAGCGTTATCAATTTTTAATACCCTGTTTACATGAATGATGTCCACTTATTGTTTAGAAATAAGTAATAACTACGCGTATTTGAGTATTTCAAGCCCGATTAACATAAATTATGTTCAATTACAGTTCGAAGAGATTTTCAAGAAATACAGTCATACACAAGTTTTTATCTAAACGCTGAACTTAGGCAAAGGAGAACGACGTAAATGAATACATCCTTGTATTCTTCTGAGGCCGAGATCAAAATCGCCCTAGTATCATAATAGGATGATTGCACAAAAGCACAAAATCACCCAACATAATCGCATGACACGAGAATACAAGAGATGGAAAAGCCCAAAAGATGAGGTCTGGAGAATCAGGACCG
This sequence comes from Ceriagrion tenellum, assembly GCA_963169105.1. NCBI lineage: Eukaryota > Metazoa > Arthropoda > Insecta > Odonata > Coenagrionidae > Ceriagrion > Ceriagrion tenellum. The sequence goes on from OY720634.1 coordinate 88,854,124, forward strand.
AATTTTCTCAGCGGGGCGAAAAACGTTTGAGCAACACATGCCAACCAGAGGGAACTAGTAGACGTTTGATAAGTGCAAGACACATGAATGCGACACCAGAAAAGCGTTTGGCACGGATATCTACTTAGTAACTGAGCCGAGAAAGGGTTTCGGAGTGGATTGTTTACAGATCGGTCGCGCGGCAAAATAGGGGTGAGGTGTGAGTCGGGAAATGGATTGAACAATTGATTAGATTTCCACTGGCTTAGTGTGTGTTTGCCGCTCTCTAGGACTCCCTTACGTGGGAGAATTTAAAAACACTTAGTAATATTCCACAGAGATTTATTTTCCCAACCGGTTTCAACGCTGACGCGTCATTATCAAGGGTACAATTCTCCAAATTCAATTGTACCCTTGATAATGACGCGTCAGCGTTGAAACCAGTTGGGAAAATAAATCTTTGTGGAATATTACTAAGTGTTTTTAAATTCTCCCACGTTATGTTATTCCACCAAGTAGAGCCGTCAACAGTTGAAATATTAGGACTCCCTTAATTGGGGCTGTTTGAATACGGGGCACAGCACCCTAGAACAGCCTCCTGGAACAAGCGGCAAGCGGGAAAACTGCCCCGGGCTCCGCGCCTCCGAGGGCCCAGCATTCATCTACATCTGCATACTACTTTGCGAACCGCTGCACGGGCGTGTGGCAGGGGGTGTTAGGACACCAGCTTTTGGAAATCAAAACACTCAGTCACATGGTTCAATTCCCAGTATTTATTATGACTGAGGAACAATGGAAATAAGTAATTTCAATACGAAATTATAAACGTCGCACTTAACGCTTGTGCTCAATACCGGCCATTTTAGAAGACTGAGGAAGACTGAACGAGGGAACTCTCTCGTGAAAAAAGGAGGGGAAAACAAAACACATATGAAAACAAACCGGCGTCTGCCCGATTCTAGATCTTTTAACTACACCAGCCGTGTAAAGATGTAAGGGATAAGGTTTTGGGAGGAGAAATGGTGACGTGGATTATGGGAGTGTGGTTCGAAGGTTTCCGCGGCGTTTCAGCAGATGAAGATCAGCTCTCGGGTTTCCCTCCGCGTGTTGTCTTTTATTGACGACAGTTTCTCCAGCCACCCAGCTGGCGTCTTCAGGTTGAAGTGGCGAGGCATCTCAGGGTCCGTCCTTTTATATGTATGTCGAGTCGGTCTAGGCTGTGTTAACAAATGACCAAGAACCCGAATAATTGCAACCGGGAAGACGGCTACAAATTTTCAAACGCCTGGAAGACAGTATTCACGCCAAAAAAAGCTGGAAACCAGGCAGCCCCGACCGACCCGACATAGCTATATAATGACGGACCCTGAGATGCATCGCCACTTGTACCTGAAGATGCCACCAGGATGGCTGGAGAAACTGTCGTCAATAAAAGACAACACGCGGAGGGAAACCCAAAAGCTGATCTTCATATTATGGGAGTGTGTTTAGTGGAGCTCAGTTTTAATTTTGATCGCTTATTGTGCGCGAAAAGAACGAGTTTTTGTACCTACCGGTTCGGAAATGTATCTCTTGTTTTATCCCTTCTGTCGGACCTAGAAATGTAGTGAGGTGTCATGATTATATTCTCCGTGTCACTCTGAAACACACCAGTACTGAATTTCCCAAGCAACCTAAAAGTAGCGTGTAGCCACCGAATCTCTAGGAGCTTCCGACTTAATCCCTCTAAAAGTTATGAAACTATATGTTCGCTCTTAGCAGCTTTTAACGTAAAGTAAAATAACTTTAATTAACTCAACTTGAAATAAGTTTTACGTTTATGATAGAGAAAATTTTGAATCACAAGGGTTTTACTCATCGGTAAAAGATGATTCAAGATTGTCTCCAGAGAGTAATGCTTTTTTTCCACAGTTTGATCAGCCCAATCGAATATCAGAGCAGCGATTCAAGGGACTCAACTCCATGCATTCAATATCGTCATTATTATTTTTCTATTAATCTCCTCTAGGACTGCCGACAGATTTTTCATTTGCCCGACGAGGCGTACCGCTAAAAGCATTTCAAACCTTATTCGACGTAAAAAATAACATGGGATATTTATCCTTCGCTGCAAATGAACAACAGCTCCCACTTAATTGAAACGCGCCATGATATTTTCACTCACATCAAATTTTCGGATTTGAATTAATTACAACTACTCAGCCTCTAAAGCTGTAAATATTTACTCAACGGAGTTAAATTGCATCGGCGATAAACAGTCGGGCAAAGGGGCTTATATTTTTTACGGCCAAAAGGTCTACCAATGGCCCCATAACAATGCGGTTAAAACATTTCGTAATCATCAGTTTAAAAAAATAAACATAGGACGCAAATTGAAAGGTCAACATGAAATGCTGGCTTTGAGTTTGTTTTCGTAATTTGCAGAAAACAATTCTTTAAGGGTCGGTGTTTTTATTATACCTTAATTACTTTCAAATTTAATGGAGCAACACTTGAATAGTTTCAATTTACTTTGGAGTAATTTTTTTACTTGGAGCCTCAATTTACTGCCAAGTTAAAAACTAGACCATTCGGTGAAGGCTTCCAACTGGTAGCCAACGTCGAAAATACAAGTAATATCGTCATCACTATAGTCGTTATAACAACAAAAGAGATTGCTATGTGAGTTCCTAATCGTAATAATGCATTAACAATTATTAGAAAATCGTCAAATTTGCAACACTAGATATATTAGAAAAAAATGAAAACTTCCACTCAGCCATCGTTAAAATTACAGAGGTCGCAAAGTCAATACCATTCCGTGTCATTTTAATGGAGACCATTCGCTGTAGAGGTGAGTCGTTCGCGAAGGAACGGCTCCGAGGATTGAACGGGAGAACGGAGGACCGACTTCTATCGAACGACCGTTCCTTTCGGTACGACGGTCCTTCGTTTATTTCGGTCAGTGGGTCCTTTCGGTCCTTCGTTTCTTTACGTCATTTGGTCCTTTCGGTCCTTCGTTCCTTTCCGTCAGTTGGTCCTTTCGGTCCTTCGTTCCTTTGATCAGTCGGTCCTTGGTTCCTTTGGATCAGTTGGTCCAATCGATCCTTCGTTCCACTCAGTCAATTGGTCCTTTCAGTCACGGAGATGTGAAATATTAAAGAAATTGTTTCGCTTACATATGCATTTTTTGTACGAGGTGATTTCTGTCTAACCCCAGTTATCGTCCTTTTTAGACCTTAGTTACATCGGTTGAATTTGCTGTTAATAAGTATGTGATAGTTTTTATAATCAATTGTTAAGAATTTTCCACTAATCCTTTGTTTGGGTATTCTTTTCTGCCGCGTAATGATCAAATCCAAGTACACCTGACTTTCTGCTCCGTGAAATAAATTATTATGGGCGATGCGATCCTTTTTTCAGACCCCGCAGGATATTAGTGGTTGTCGGCAACTTTGCGTTGTTCTTTGGAGTTTTACGGGATATATTGCGTATTTATCTGGATTACTCTAACGTAAAACCAATTACCGACCTACATAAGGGTAAATCGATTTCATTTCGGGTATTACCGTTAGCTCCTCTTTCCGAGCGGATCAATTGGTGGCAGTGTTTATATGTTTGTATCTGTTACAACGTGATCCCACAGTTTTATTTCGTATTCGCATTTATTTGCCCAGATATGTTAGCTTCGTTGGTGCCTATTATGTTCCTTATGAGCTAGTGTCGTTCGGGTGGGCGTGGCACATTTGTTATGGAAATGTAGTCCTGCAATAGCAACCTTTTCCTGCATTTACATAAGTAGAAATTTTCGGAGTTTTTTTTTCGAGGGTCTACGGTGATTCTACCGAGCAAAAATTTCGTTTCCGCTGGTCTGGTGCATAGAAATAGGTGATATAATTATTATAGGTACAGCACGGCCAAATGCCGTGCTAGAAGCCTCGCCGCATGGTGGCGTCGCGTAGCGGATTTTTTTGGAACTGTTCCTTGCTGATCCCCCCGTCCCAAGATTTCACTATGGCGATCGCCCTCCTATATCCTACTCCGTGCTTACAGCCCACCTTTTATTTCGTTCCGTCAGTCCTTTCGGTCGTTCGTTCTGTTCCGTCCATCATTGCTTTCGGCCCGTCATTACCGTCCTTCCATCGCTCCTATCTTTGTGAGATAGGATGTTCTTTAAAATACACCAAAAACTCATCTTCTGATGCTAGCGGTGTAATTAACAACACACATTCTCTTAATTGAAATCAAACCTATTTGAGAAACTTTGTAAAAAATTAGTAATATCTCCTTCCCACTTTTATTGCATCCAACATTCTTAAACACCATCATTGCGGTATACTAGGTATTTCTAGGTTTTTTGCATTCATTAAACACCAAGAACATGTTAAAAATAAAAAGAAACCTTATCACCAATAAAAAAGGCACTGTGAACAAATGAAAATGAACGAGTCCCAAAAAAGACCGGCCCACAGTGAACCATTTCTTATTAAATGACCGGGTATGACCATCTCTGATTCGCTGACGCACCACATACTCACCCATTTTCGCAAGGGGACAGCAAGCCGAGAAGGAAACGGACAGGACGAGTATAGATCAAGGTACTCACCTGAAAAAAGAGGAAATGCATTTCAAAACATGAAACAAATGACGATAGAAACGAGCAAAGAATACTCAATTTTTCAGGATTCAAAAAGTGTATTTCAATCATCACAAGAGGGAAGGAGAAAATTAAACTCGCGAACTCTGCAATCAATTATTATTCGACGCGCATTCAATCACTCGAAATCAATTTAAAACTAGTAAAGAAATTATCTTCGGCCTTGCCGAAGTTTAAATACTCTACACCACTCCAGGGATATCCATGGTTTCCGGGTTTCGCTGCGTGTCGTTTTATCAAGACGATGACGTTTCGCGGTCAAAGCTGGCCACATTTTCAGATCAGGTTCCGAATGCCGGCTGGTGGAAATGGGCATCTATACATACCGTCCTCAGGGTGGACTTCCGGTGTCGCGACCAATCAGCGTCGAGGATCCCGATTTTGGCGCGATTTTACTCACAAGTCTTTTCCAAGTGCCGTGGGGTCTGTGGCCGTCGTCTATATAGAAATTACAGATAGAATAGGGACGACGGCCACAGACTCCACAACACTTGGAAAAGACTTGTGAGTAAAATCGCGCCAAAATCGGGGTCCTCGATGCTAACTGGTCGCGATACCGGAAGGCCACCCTGAGGTAGGTATGTATAGATGCCCAATTCCACCTTCGACCTGCACCCGTTGACCCGTTCCCGCACTGTATATGACCTTACTAATGTTGAACCTCTGCTCCACAGGTTGTGCCGCCTACGCTGCGACGGGACGAGGAGGATAGCGGAAAACAACAGGACGCTTCTGGGCAACATCATTAGCACAGCAGGTGGTCCACTGCCGAGAAAGCCAAAGAAGAAGCTGTACTCCACTCCGAGATTCATCTCCGACCACCCACATCTCTACCACCCGGATGTCACGCTGCCTCCTAATACCATCCGACCAACGGTTCCCGCACCCGCGCAGCTAACAATCATACCAGGTTTTCCTCTACGCCCCAAGAAACCAAGAAAGAAGAGGAAGAGAAAGAAGGAAGAACCAGCGTCCTCCACAATGCCCCCCCCCCCCCCCCCAAGTGACTCCCCCCCACCTCCCCAGTGATACCCAGTTCACTCCATATTTATTTATTACCCCAGTTATACCCAGTGACTTTATTTATTTATATATTTATTATTACTAGAGACATATATTTAGTGTTGAAAAGTTTCATAGTTTATGCCTGTTATGCCTGTTATTACCTGACCAGTAATCACCAGTGGCATTATTTATTCATTACCAGAGACATATATATTTATACAGAGACATATTAAGTGTTGAATTTTACAAAATTTACGGTTTGTTTTTGTTTGTTGTCCTTGTTTTTGTTTTGTTAAGTTTGTGGCCTGGCGGTGGTTTTAGCGGGTTTCCCACCGTCCTAGGGAGAATGCCGGGCCAATATTTTCCCGCACCAGTGTAAATATCCAGTGAATACCCCGAAGAGGCGATAGCCTAAAGCGGGGCTCACACCGTTGTTTTTGTTATTTGTTATTCTGTATTGTTTGGTGTGAAAATAAACATATTTTGACTTGACTTGACCAGAATTCAGAACCTGATCTGAAGATGTGGCCGGCATTGGCCACGAAACGTCTTCGTCTTGATAACGACACGCAGCGAAACTCGGAAACCATGGATATCCCTGCACTACAGCGCTGCGAAAGTCTCGGGCAGAAACCCTACACCACTTTCAATATTGTAATTTTTAAAAACGTGGTTTTGGTCCGATCCAACCCATTTGAGAACTGCGCCGTATGTGGACTACTAGAGACTTATGACCCAAATTTCAGCTCAATATCTCAATTTACACGGCAGTTATCGTGCGAAGAGACAGACGGACAGAAAGACAGGCGGACATAGCTAGATTGACTCGTAAGGTGGTGCTGATCATTTCTATATATACTTTTCCATGTCTGCCACGCCTCCTTCAATGCGTTACATTTCTGCTCCGACAAAATCAATATACCCTACCCACGTAGTGGTGTAGGGTATAATAAAATTTCCAAACGATATCTACGGTTGTACTTCAAACGGAATATTCGTCATTGGATTGATTCTTGTCCAAATCACCTAAAGTGGTAAGTGATCTTGAAGCCTAAGTCTACAGAGGATGGGAAATATCCGCACGGCAGATAACTTGTAATTCCACAAACTCACATACCCCGTAGAAGTTAATATAGCAATTAACAGAAATGGAGCAATTTGCTACCACGTCCAGCGATAAATGGGGCAGGTAATTAAGTGACCAAAGAATCTAATCTATGTGTGGCCTTTGTTACAATCATACCACTTACTTTATTTAACATTCACAACCCAGAATACAATGCAATTGTCAAATTTATGTCAGATGAACAACAACAGACGAACACAAACACCCTTACCCTGAGCAGTGATAATTCCACCCAGGCGGGATTCGAACCCGCAACCCTCGGGTTAGCAAGGGAGAACTTTACCCCGTCGCCAACAGGGCCGGCCATAGAATTCGAAAAGAATTATTGATTTAAGGGTTTTATTAAGTATCACCTGTTTATGTAGGTCAATTCATGTAATTTAAATCTAGCCTACTTCCTGATGACAGGGAGCAATGAAATTTTGTTCACAGACCCAACTCTGGTGTCAATACAGTGATCAATTTCAATCATGATGATAAAAAATAAATTACGCGCTAACTATAAGGTTCCCTTGAGCCCAAACACCACAGGTGTAATTTTAAAGGTAATATTGCACTACATTAGTAAAAAACTAAAAAGTTACCAATCGATAAAACTTTTTTCCTTAAAAAGTATGTTTCATATGTATTAATTTTCATCCCTTCCAAAGACAAATCATTACATTTTAACAGCGCAATCATGCTGATAAATTCCACTCCGTTTCTCTCTTGGCTTAGAAAAAGAATCGTATTACTTCCTTACTCTTCTATATAGTGAGAAGCCTTGAAGCCGAAACAAAAAGGCATTCGGTCCTCATGGAGCAAAAGCTTAAATATTGTGATCCTCCCACAATTATTCTAAAACCTGGAAGACGAGTCATGTCATAAATGTTATTCTTTCATAACACAATTAAAGAGGCATTCAAAACACTGCTATAGGTAATGAGAAACCTCAAGGTAAGCAACAAGACTATTAAAGAAATGACCGATAAAACCCTCGTCGACAAAATCTAGGCTACAGAGCTCTTGCATTGCACCCACACGGGAAAGGACTTTTAATGACCTCGGAGAGGGTTTAAATAAAGGCGGCTAGGCATGTGTTAAAGGAGGCACGAGAGCACAGAGAGCGAAAATAAGATGCTTAATGTACCGGAATGTAACAGTTTACAGCTCAGAATGACATGGGGCTGACTATGTGGGCTGTGCAGAAGATTTAGCGAGGGAAAAGCATGGGAAGAACATCAAAGGGACGTGAAGATACAGAGTTTTGCGGGGAAAAATGATCACCAGTTCAATATAAAGAGAAGATCACAAAGGAAAAATGTCAACGTGTCTGCATATTGACTGTAATTTGAGCGAGATAGCTTCCCAGTCATAACGGAGACCATTTTCGAATTACGCGTTTTAATTCCAACAGCTGTAGGAAGCATGAATTAAATATTGCACTACTAATGATGCAAATTTAAACTTTTATTTAACTGATGTCATAAGTAATTAGATAATAATATCCACAGAAGACTTTAACTTGACTAAGTATTTTCACGTGGTACGTTTAAAACTCCTGTACATCAGAAGGTTTTATGTGATACTGAAATAATTATTGCGGTGACAATACCATTTATTTGAAAAAAATATTACAACAACCTACAAAACTGCTAATTTTTCATTGTTCCTGTTTACCGTTAACATACTATTAATTTTTTGAGGAGGTCGATAAAGGTCTTAAGCCTGTCTCATCTTTTTTCAGGTGGTACGCATTAAATTCCTTCGCAACGGAAGGTTTTATGTAATCCTAACAAAATTACTACGGTGACAATATGATTGATTTTTAAAAATTTAGAGAGAAGCTATAAACTACACGGTGACAAATTTTTAACGAGGTCTATGTGGCAGAAAATACTAATTTTTCAAAAAGTCTCTCTGAAGAGCATACACGTACCATTTCCAATGAAAAAGGGAAGGAATTTTTGATAACAAAACTTGGGAAGTAATTCAGTAGGAGCTGATGTTTTGGTACCTTTGAAAGTATGAAGTATTTTTCTTTTAAAAGAGACCATATTCACTCATATTTACGTGAAATTATACTTCGCTCTAACTACCTTAGGGCGATTCCATCGAGATAGGTCATAAATGTCTTTTTATTCACATATTCTCGAAACTCATAGAAGAAATGTCCTCCACTTGACATGTACAACTAAATGTTAACTTTCCGTCCAATTTTTCTTCTAAATTGAACTCAAAATAGCCGGACGTTAAATTTGAGAACGGGAGAAACACGAGGAATTATAGTACTTTTCTATTTTAAAAAAATGACATTTTAATTGATAACAGTTGCTATGAAGCGAAAACTGCCGGTTAATTGATTAAAAACAAAATAGGAGCATCTCACCGTCTTATTTTTAGTTTTTAGTCAAATACTGCGTAAATTGGAGTCAATATGCGGTAGTTCCATAGAAATGGCGCTGCAGTCGACATCTATGGCCATAAGAAAGAGATTATTTGAAACATTTTCCCGGAATTATTGTCATTTTATTATTCCGTAATATTGATTATCAATAGCAAACGCATTCTAAAAGTGAAAGCAGGGTTTTTAAAAAACAAATTAAACAAAAAGTAGGTATTTAGTATTTGTTTTGACTCACACGGTTGCTGAGGACCCTTCTTAAATGAAACATTACCGGACTGGAACGATCCAATAGCAAAACTATAAGCCTCCTTACCAAAAATGTGAATATACTCGAGAAAAGGCTAAATCATTTCAAGCCTGAAGCAGTGCATCGTAATCTAAAGCATGATTTCCTTAGTCGAAACATGAAATAAGTTCGTTCCTCTTCACTTAGTGGGAACCTGCACTTCGACATACTGTTCTCTCAAGATACACAAAATTTTCTGTAATGTGTAAATTTAGGTCTAGCGTTCCCTCATATATTTTTTTATTTTAAATTTTTTAAACATAATTTCAAGTTAATACGCCTTAGGATAAAATCTTATTAGACAAAGCGCAAACAAAACCTCGAATTTACCTCGAAATGAAAGCCAGGAATTATATTTACTCCATCCTCTATTGGTTTTCGTTTAGAATTGCTATCATGATTTCAACGAACTGAGGGTAGGGTTTCATTTTCATCGAGCTAAAAAAATTTAGCTATGTATTTTAAATTCTTAACTTAGAAGCAGCTTCCCAAGAAAGGATCTCGTAGAAATCTTATGGAAAAAATGCTACTGTGAAATTGATTGAAACTTTGGGTTATGATAGTTCTTAAGGAGTAGATCCAAAGTCTCAAAGGGCGTCAAGTCGTAAAAATTCTTATTTTCAAGTAAGAAGTCTTCGAAGTTGTTATTATCACAGCATGCAGGGGGGGCACATTCCAAGGAACTCACCTGAATATTTCCCTAGTTAGGCATTATAGAGAACAGTGTTACATACCAAAGATGTAGGATTTGAAGCCGAATACCTGAGGATGACCTTCTCATTGACCTCGAGCGTGACCAAACAAGGTATTTTCAAGGTCAATTTCAACTATTAAAGCTGAAATCCCAATTTTTGATTGCAGAAATGAAAACTAAGAAGGATTACTCAATGGTAACATTGGCAAATACCTTGAGGAATGCTATGAAAAACAACTTCGATGACCTCTAACTTGAAATTAAGAATTTTTACGACTTGACGCCCATTGAGACTTCTGATCTTCTCCTGAAGAACTATCATATCCTTAGGTGAACAAGATAAACAGAAGAAGTATCCCATGGCAACGTCGTAACATTTATCACAATATGTCGGTTATGTGCTTTGAGAAAAGTCTTAAATATGTCATTTAAACTTGAATACACGTATCATATAACCGATGTCACCATAGTCTGTGGACAGTACAATTTACAACAAAACAATCCCAACAAAAATAAAGGTATCAGGCTTGATGTGGTGGAAAGAATTCATCACAACGAGTAAGCGTAAAAGCAATTTCCAATTAGATAAATTTTTTTCAACCTAGGAAATATATAGGCCTGATGATGATGTAGTACATCGAAACCTAAGTCGAAAAAAATTTATCGAATTGGAAAATTTCCTTTATTCTTATTCATTAAAAACAATCCCTTTTAAAATTTCTTTTTTTACTTGGATTAATATGATTCTGGATTAGAATAACTCTGACTTTTTATAATTAAATGCGTAGCTATTCTTTTGCTGAAAACAGCCTGTGACACAGCTTTGTACGTTTTCATGAGAATGAACCTGATATCATCGTCAGATGACTGTATGAACATTGAAACTTGGGTCGAAAGTAAATATGTACTGAGCAGAATTACACGGTTCTTATTTTATTGCGATTAAATTCCGCTAAATTTTGCGAAACTACTCGGATTACATGCGTTTTTAACCCTCCGTGACTCGCGCCCTATTTACTAACGTGCCCTATTTACTAATTTACTCCGTTAATAGAATTTTTCACCATTCAAAAACCTTTTGAATACATATAATTACAAGATGCCTCTTTCACGTAATTTAATTATAATGGACGTACAACCTCGAAAGAAGAGTAAAAACAGGAAAATGGATGAACATAATTATTTACATACATACATACCCATCACGCCGTTCTCTTCCGGGGTAGGCACAGTCAAATTTTTTCACTCAAAATACGTAATTGTACACCTAACTCTGCTTCAATAATTTCCTCCATACTGACCTATCCTTGCAAACTTCTTTTGCCTCATTTACCCCCATACACTGTTTCATACACGCCCTCCTGTTTTTAAGACGCCTAATATTCCTCCTCCTAAGAATTTCCTCAACCACATTCAACCACAACTTTCTCGGCCTACCTCTACCTCTCGCACCATTCATTCCACTCTAATATACCTGTTTCGTTATTCGACTTTCATCCAATCTATCAACATGGCCAAACCAACGAAGCACACTCCTTTCATATATATCCATTACTGGAGCATTCGTTCCTTGATATGCTCCACATGCTACCTACCACTTTCCTTCCAGCATTCGCACGCCTCTTTATCTCCTCATCTATTCTTCCACCTTTCGCATACATCATACCTAAGAACACAAAATCATCCACCTGTTCAATTACTTCACCATTCGCCCTCATCCTACAGTTTTTCTCCCCATTCTCCTTATCAAAAACTACTACTTTAGTCTTGCACACATTTACCTTCAATTCCATACTCTCCGTTGATTCACAAAACTTATGTAGAAGCTTCTGTAATCCCTGTTGACTGTCTGAGATCAAAACAAAATCATCTGCATATAGAACTTGCACGTTTACATTTCCAATCAAAACACCGTCGTTTTCACTACATGCGTCTCTAACTTATGTATCCATAAATACATAAAACAGGCAGGAGGCATTACGCATCCTTGCTTTAAACCCCAATTTATTACAAACCAATCACTCAGAACACCGTTAACTCTTACACTTGCCTTACTATTGTCATACATCGCCATCATAACATTCAATAACTGCCCATTCACTCCATAGTCTCTCAAAACCTTCCACAACTTCTTTCTATTTACTCTGTCATATGCCTCCTCTAAATCGACAAACGAACAGTACACTTTCTTTCGGACACTCATGTTTCCGATGCTCGCAGTTTTGCAAAATAATCCAATTTCCTACAATTCAAGGCTTCCTTGGTTCCTCTCAGAAACCCGTGCCATTTTTTAATCAAGATTTGGAAATAAGCCTTAAATAATTTGGCGGAGAAATCAATTTTACCACCTGCAGGCTTTATTTCTTATTTATTATCATTATGAGTGCGTTCTTCATTCCTTTCTCAGAACCAGGGTCGACGGAGCCAACGAGGGATGTCAGAGGACGTAGGTCCATAGTTAATGAGAAAAAATATAGGAATCTTTCTAGCCAAACATTAACCAGACGTTCAGCTTTCTTAGCATGCAACTATCTCTACAATTACGGTCGGCTATCACGGCACGAAAATTATTAACAAAAGATGATAAAACTGGACTTCGCGTGAATTTTTTCTTGGGCACGAAAAATTGAAACGCAAACGGGTTGGGTACGCATTAACATGGGTTGTTTAAGAGCATCACATATTGATCTCGCAGGGCCTCGGAGAGAATCCTCCACATTCTTGAGGCGTCGGCTGCACTGTGACAGACCGTGCTCCTTCGAACCCCTCCATGGGGAGGGAAGAAAATAAAACCATGCACACCAGTGACGTAGAAATGGAGAGGGGCAGTCCCCCCCTGGCGACATCCTTGGTCATTAAAAAGTTTAAACATTTTCAAAACTAAAAAAAGTAAGAAAAACTTTGAACCACTCTGAGAGTTAAAAACTACAACCAATGACAAATAACTATTAATGACCTTACAATATTATTAAATAAACCAACTTAGAACTAAATCTGAAAAACAACCGATTTCTTCGACTAAACGTGGCGACGCCTCATGTTTAACGTCCACATGTCTCTATCTCATAAAATTAATGTACCTCAAAACATTCTTCATGCTACTAAGCCTTGGAAATGTACTACTTCGTGGGAAAATACTTTGTCAGAAGGCCTCTAAAGCGACATTTCTGGATAGAAACACGTTCAGTCGCTTCTATTAGGAAGGATTAGAAGCGTCAGAACCGCGGATAATCCGTAGATGGCACGTCACATATCCCGACAAATCTCAATTGTCGAATAGGCCTCTTTGAAATTTTCGAGGCTGCAATGCCGACATTTTGGTCATAGAACAATGTCGGATACTCCGAGGCCATACTGAATAGAGCACCAAGGGGTTGGGTACGCAACATAAAGTATCTCCCGCAAAAAGAGAGAGAGAAATGTGTTAAATGGACTGAAGAGCCATTTCGGCCAAAACGAAGGATTTTTGCTATCAGGAAAGGATACTAAGAACTGGACGTCGAAATTGTCAGAAACGACAGTAGTTTGCCTTGGCAAAAAATCAACTAGCCAACGAAATAGGGAAATAAAGAACACCGGGTTATGATTCCACACTTTATTTTAAGCAACATGACCTAGGTTTCAGCACATCATTCCATCATCATCATTCAGCATACCATGCCTTCATAATCATCACACATGATGATGGCATGATATGCTGAAACCTAAGTCGTGTTGCTTTAAATAAAGTGTGGAATCATGACGATGTTGGTGTTTTTTCATTCATTAGGAAAGATGTGGGGCAAGCGGAGATGAGGAAGAAGGATGATAGGTTTTAATGAACAGGATGAAGAAGGGCAGATCGTATGCTGAGGCGAAAAAAGATGTATATACTAGAGCGAGATAGGCCCCTAAAAAAGTAGAAAATGAGAGAAGGTTCAATTAAGTGACATTCGATAAAGCCTACCTTTAGGTAGTGCGAGCGAGATAGTTCCCTAATCATAATAGAGACCATATTCGATATATACGTTTAAATTTCACTAACTGTGAGACCTCCGAATTAAATATTGCATAATTAATGGTGCAATAAAATAGTATTACATAACAGAAATTGTAAGTAATCAAATGAAAATATCTAAACAATTCTTTAACTTGACTCATTTTTTTCACGCGGTACGTTTGAAACTCCAGCAAAACGGAAGGTTTATTGCGATCCCGAAGAATTTACTGCGGTGACAATATGATTAACTTTCAAAAATAGTTGAGAAAACACGCAAACTACACACTATTGATTTGTTTAAAACATCTAAGCGTAGGGAATGCCTCATTTTTAATATAGGGTCTCTCTGGAGTGCATAGACGTACGGTCGAATTCAAATGTATTGCAAAGAATGGAGAGGCGCCACTTACGCTTCTCAAGGAAATTGAGTTTCACTGACGGCGCTGTTATTCTTTGCTACGCAACGCTATCTATTCATCTGTTTATTTGCACGTATTCAAATGGAAATAGTTGAGCAATTGCCTATTTTTTTTCTAATTTTTTATTTCACTTTCGTTTCGGTTTGGATTTATGATTTGAGCATGGATAATTGTTATTTATAAATCAAAACTGTCACTCTAAATCAGTGGTTCCCAAACTATGGGTCGCGACCCACTGGTGGGTCGCGGGAGCAATTTTGGTGGGTCGCGCAGGGAAGGTGCCTTTTAAAGTAAAAATTAAATCTTAAATAATTACCCAAAAATTCTCTTCAAATATGTTCTAACGCTAAACTAACAATAAGAAGCGTTAAAAATAATAAAGTGAACATAGACTATATAGTCAGTCGAGACTATTTCTGTGAAAGCGAAGAGACTTCCCTATGTTGTACGGGTCTGTTGTCTTTTGTCCCGCCGGCGCCGGGTAATATTGGGTCGCGAAAAATATTCCAGGTTGGAGGTGGGTCCCAGGACAGAAAAGTTTGGGAGCCGCTGCTCTAAATGATACATTATGCAGTATTTGCCGTTGGTATATTGTATGCCAGGAACGGTCTGTGTTTAATAATAAAGTTTGATATTTCAATTAATAAATACGTCGCAGCACGTCATTGTCATTCGAGCTGATCATATTATGTAATAACAAGTTACCACAAAACAAGCAATTGCTCAACTTACAATTTAAATCCACGGCAAATAAACAGCTGAATAGACAGCGTTGCATAGCAGAGCATAACAGCGCCGTAAGTGAAACTCGACTTCCTTGAGAAGCTCGATTCTTTGCAATACATTTGAATCCGACTGTACAATTTCCCATATAAAAGGGCTGGTATTTTTTGGCAAGCATATCGAAAAATAATGTGGTAAGGGGTTGAATTTTTGGTATCAATGGAAGGGTGATCTATTTTTCTTTAAAATGAGACCAAATTCTTAGATTTCTGGGTAAAATGATATTTCGCTCAAACTACCTTTACCGGTAGGACAGTTTTTTTTTAAATAGGTTTCATGCGTGGATAGTATAGTCAACCACGAGGGGAGCAATAAAAAGATAGCATTAGGCGACTCATGGTGTGGCAACGTCACTGATATGCACACAAATAGCCACACCCACGATGATTCCCTAAAACCCGCAGGTCGCATCTCTTCCACACGAAATCGTCTCCCACTCCCCCGCTCCCTTATCTCTCTCTTAAGTCTCCACTCGCTCCTATTCCGCACTCTCCCAATCCCTTCCCTCACCCACAACTCCTTCATCCCCCTTATCCCGCAAAACTCTCCAACCTCCCGCACATCTCTTGCAAATGGCGAGGAGGAGCTCAAACTTTTCACCAGCGAACTCTCCTGGATGCTGGCTCTTCTGTGTGTGAGATGCCGAGGGGGTGTGTGAGGCCCGCTCCGTCCCTTTCGCCGCTCCCCAAGGCTCCGACGCAAACCCCTCTTCTTCTCCACGCCCTCCGACGCCTTTTAATGCGGTTTTGCAGCACAGCTTTTACCACTACCACCACCACGACCGAAAAGAGGGGGCGCGCGGGAGTACCAAGTTGTGAGGGGGCACTTTCGACTACCACTTCCCGTGAAACCACCTCTTTCACACCCTCCGCCCAACACCCTTCCCCTTAAGGCGGCACTGGCTTGACTACGTGAGACAAGACAAACACTAAGTTACACGTTTTTATTATTTTCGGATTTAAAAAATCCTGTTTTTGCTGATGAAATGGGTTACCTACTGAAAACCAAAATTAAGAGAATTAAGGGGGCTCTGGCTTGACTATGTGAGTCAAGACTACTACTAATTCACACGTTTCTTTTTCGGGTTAAAAAATCCTGTTTTCGCTGATGAAATAGGTTACCTACTGAAAACCAAAATTAAAAGGATTAAGGGGGCACTGGTTTGACTACGTGAGTCAAGACAAACACTCAATCACACGTTTTTATTTTATTCGGTTTAAAAACTCCTATTTTTTGGAAGATTAGAGAAGATTTTAGAGAATTAAGGGGGCTCTGGCTTGACTAAGTGAGTCAAGACTACAACTACTTCAAACATTCCTTTTTTCGCTGATGAAATGGGTTGCCTCCTGAAAACCAAAATTAAAAGGATTAAGGTGGCTCTGGTTTGACTGCGTGTGTCAAGACAAACACTATGTTACACATTTTTATTTTTTAAGTTTAAAGAAATCCAGCCTTTGTGTATGAAATGGGTTACTAAGGTGGTCCACATTTTTCGAAAATTCGGATTTCTTTTGGGACACCCCTTAAATTTGTTCCATTGAGTGAGAAAAAAGAAGCACGCAAAATATTATTGCATCTGCAGCAGGCGATGACGTGCCGCATCGCACCTCGAGTTTTGAAATTTCGGCATTTTTTTCACGTTTTCCGGCCATTCCTGACGGTTACAGAGGATTCGGCGTTATTCATTGCGTTTCTGCAATTACCAACGACGCATCATACGTTTCACATTTTCCATTTCGAATAATTTCAACTTCTGCCCAATAGTTTTCGAGATATGGCCCGGGAATTTTACATCGGGTAACCCATTTAAAACCAAAATATAGGTACAATATATGCAGATTATTCCCTGAATACATTTTTGATGATCACATTTATCCAGCCATAGGAGCCGACGGGAGCGCCATTTGGATAGAACTACCGCTTTTTGACTTCAATTACAGCAATCAATCGGAAATTACTTTAAAATATAGGCGGTAAGATGTCTAGGATTTATTTTAATTCGGTCTCCTGGACTTTCCGCTTGTTAATAATAGTTTTAATCAAAAGCTTGATAACGCTTTCTCGTTCAAATTTCATTTTTCTGCCGTAACCTGAGCAATGTCTATAACAGCCAACACCTAAGTAAAAATCTCCACTTTCAAGGTTGAATTACAGAAAAAGTAGACACCAAGCCATATTTCATTTTCATCTCAGTTTATAAAACGCACATCAAAGATGTTATAATCAAGTTTTCAGTAAATCTGGAATAAAAGGCCCCGAGACAAGAGCAAACTTAAGTCGTCTTGAATTAGCAGTGCTATTCTCAAGGATTCATCTGAGGAGTTGCGCCGAGTGAAGTCACGTTACGCCGATTTATGCTGCCGTGAACGGAGCTTAATTATCCAGGGAATCACGCGTCCGCAACCACTTATCCTAAGAAATGGAGGACCCAAGTACATAGTTCCTCCGCAAAGTTAACCTTCGTTAAGATGAACATGTATACCAGCACCTTCACAATAAGTCATGGCTTAAGGTAGTTTGAGCGAAACATCATTTCACCTTAAAATCGATACATTTGGTTTTATTTCAAATATAAATATCCCACCATTTCAAAGATACCAAAATATCAGCCCCCTACCGAAATACTTTCCGAGGTTTTGACAAAAAACATCTGCCGATTTAAGAGGTTATGTATAAGATATATAAGAAGTTAAGATAATTTCAAGATACATGACTTTATCTGAGGATTTTATGCTAACTTCACCCACAGTGTAGGCATGGCACTTCTGAAATGACTTTCGCAAAAGGTGTACTGCGGTGCATTCCCTAAGTTTTAATTATAGCCCCCACACCTGGCACCATGAATCTGCGTCGTTTATGTCCGATGACAGAACTTCTAAGTCCGCGTCTTCACTTATTTCACGGTAGATAACTATACTGTCAATAAATAATCTTAAATTACTGCTAACTCCAGAACTTAGGTGATCAACATAACTAATTAAAAAAAGACCGTCAATCACGCTTCCTTGATCCATTGTCCAAAATGAATTGAAAAAGATTGGATATTACGAAGCACTTCACATTCTTTAACGTCTTTTTTTTGTACCTGACTGGCATTTGCAAGCGTAATCTTGCAGTCTGTCTTCTGCAGAGTCAAAAAAACTTGGTCAGAGCACTCAGATGTAAGACACGGCAGCGTCGTGATAACCTGATAAGCCTTTCCGACCAATGGAGATGCGTCTCTCGATGGCCGTTTTAACGCACTGACTTCTAGTTCGAGAGAGTTTGAAAAAAATACGGAATACTACTTTTAGGCTAACTCTCGTAATCACAAAAATATGGCTCAAACGGAACTAAATTCAACATTGTGTGTTAATAAGAACATACATAGCTTTATTAGCTAAGAAGGCGTTCATGGGGAAAGGACAACCGCTGTGCTCAAAGAAGTTAGGACTAAAAACCAGGAGACAGTATGTGAAAACATTCGTGTGGAGCGTAGCTCTCTACGGAACGGAAACGTGGACCATTGGAAAACCTGACCAGAATAGACTAGAAACCTTCGAAACCTGGTGCTGGAGGAGGATGCTGAAGATTAAATGGTCGGGTAAAATAAGAAATTATATAGTGTACAGAAGAGTAGAAGAGAAGAGAACCATATGGAACACCATACAGAAAAGAAGAACAAGATGGATTGGACATACCCTGAGAGGCAATGGATTTGTGAAGAACATATTGGAAGGCAAAATAGAGGGAAAAACCCCCAGAGGAAGACCAAGGAATAAGTTAATGAACCAAATAAAGAGGAAAGTACACAGGAGGAGATACCAGGCGGTAAGGGAACTAGCATTAAATAGGGAAGGGTTGAGAGCCACTAGTTAAAAATAAATTCCAATCTTAGAGGATGGTTCGGCCCCCCAACCAGGTTAGCCACCGGATTCTCTTAACAAATCAACCACCTCTAGGGACGTGTCAAACACCCCTGGCACTTCCCCACTGCAGAGCGCCTAACATGCGCCACAATCCCCTTTCAGGGAGTCCAGTAATTGGCTTGTCACGGCTATTATAGCCGCGCTGAATAAAAAGGATAGATTGGCGTTGTCCATCATCCGGCGTGCCACCTGGAAACGCCATCACAAATTGGACCCGATTCCGTGGGCCGCTTTCCAAACTTTGGCCAGCGTCGCATCGTCCTCAGGCTTAAGGGGAGAGGGACACATTGATTCCCAAAACAAAGAAGCAGCAGGGTTGAATAGCCTCAGTCTCAGCGAAGGGGACTCGGATGGTAAAAGAGAATTTGGGGGAAGAAAATGAGGGAAGCGAAGACGAATACACAAGAACACTCATACAGGGCGACACTTCGTAAAGACGTATTAGGAGGATTTGTCACTCCTTGAGACATTGATTACAAACATGAAAGCAGAAACGAAGCCAAACAAAGGGGAACATCGGTAACAAGATGAAGTGAAGCGCTGTATGTTACCATGCCGACCAGTTCGGTCGGCAGAGTCCTAGTTTAAGGCTGTTCCACCGCGACTGCTTGAGTCAAAATAAACACTAAATTCCACCTATTAGTTGTTTTTTAAACCTCGCTCTCGGAGAATATATGTATTACCTATTGAGAACCAAGGTTTAGGTATGCACAAAGTATGCAGATTATTCTGTGGATACTCGTTTACAACAGCACTTTCCCTGCCATTAGTACCGACTGCATCACCACCTTTCGACTTCAATGATCACAATAATTCCTCAATAATTCACAAAATAAAAAGGTTTAGCGCCTTTAATTTTATTCAATTTCTGAAATTGTCGGAAACCTTGGGTAAAGATGTGAAGAAGAAATTGATGAAGAGAAGATAAGATAAAATCAAGTGAAAAGTTCATACGAACGTGTTAATTTTTATCAATTTCCTCCAGTTCGATAGTGGGTAGGTAACCATCTCTCAGGAAATCCCTTTACTGCTCAAAGAAAAGCTCTGCAAATACAGTAAACTTCAACCAATTTATATATTTTGGTACCAATTAGCTTTAAACGTTTTAGTATCGTCTTCTGGCTTTACCCCTCATAGATAGCCGATGGAAAGAGCAGGTAAAGTATCACTATCGGAATATACTAGAGATCTAGGAGTTACACAAATGAATTCTTCACATTGCTACATGCAGCCTCATAATCAATCATGTTGCCCACCCACTATCGAACTGAAGGAAATCGATAAAAATTGACGCATTCTTACGCACTTATGACCTGATTTTATTCTTCTTCCGCCTGACTAGAACTCATAGAAAAGACCCCAGATTAAATTTGACGCAGTTCTTCAACGCTAGGACAGTAGAAGGTGGTATTACAAACCGGTACAAAAAAACAATGGTCACGTCATCGGATAAGACTCTTTAAATACCACAAACAGAATAAGGCTCTTTAACGTGAGCAACGAGAACAAGTCATAACTGTAGCACTTAGATCCTTAGTATACCCCTCGACAATGAAACCCTTTCCTGGAGTTGCCCGCTCTTTCTCTCCGCAACCTCAAAAGGCTTCTACACCCGCGCCTATCATCCTCCCTCCCTCACTCACTGTATAAATAGCCCCCGGGGTGGATTCGGGTGGGAGGGGAAAAGAGGAGAGTGAGTGGAGGGGGGAGAGGGAAGGGGTAGGGGAGGGGGGAGAGGGAAGGGGAGGGGAGGTAGGACGGGAACTGGTTGGAGGGAATGCTCTCGGGAGGTTGAGGAGCCTGCGGTGGAGAGGCGGAGGGACGACGGGCAGAAGAGAGGAGGAAGTTGTGGTGAGGGACTACAGCTGGAGGATTTCCGAGGGAAACCCCCATCGACTCCAACCTTGTGTAAGTGTCTAGCGAGGAATGGTAGAACGCAGGCTCGTCGGGAAAACTACGGAAGAAGGAGAGAAAAAGAGAGACGCATACGGATACATGGCCCTTTCACTTGCAGCCTCCAAACCGCAGTCCCTCAAATCAGGACTGAAAATAACGTAGGAAACGGGACAAACTAATTAGGGCCAGTGGCGAAGTCCATTATTGTCCTCACGAACTTCCGACTATCACCATCAATGAATGTATATACCAATGTCATGATCTCACAATAAAAGATGTTATTAATAGTTGGTGTTGTCGGCCGTTACTTGGTGGAAACGATTCATTGTAATATCAATCAATAAACTTGATTTTTCCACAATTTTGGTTAGAAAAAATTTTTGTTAAAAAAACAAAAACATTGTGAAAAAATCAAGTTTATTCATTGATATTATAAAAGATGTTATTCATATTCCACAGAGTTTTAGTCACACCGACCAAGGCTATTGCATATGCTATGTCATTTTCAAGGTACAATTTTACAAGTATTACACGCTTCGGTATATATGTTTTGGAACGGGTCTGGGATGGCGTAAGGTATAGAGAAAAGACGTTAGCAGAGGGGTGAAGGTTTGTTTGGAGAAGTCGTGAAGTAACATTGATAAAATCGGGGACGAATGGTCAGGATGCAAATAGCCGTTAGCAATGGGTACATGCTGGTTTTTTACCAGCTGAACAAATTTCACACTGCTCCATGAAGTCAAGTCCCTTTTTCCCCTTACATTGATTACGTACAACGGTAACATAAAATTTACTGCAGTGGTTCTGATTTATAAGGCGTTTAGCAAAATTAGACTTGGAGCCGTGGTCGGACAACGTTTTATTGTACCAGATCATGGCACCTGTAGTTCATTTCCACAAAATATCGCATGTTACGATAAACTTAATAACTTTACTGAGTTTAATATCAAGAAATAATTCACGAATCAGTAACGGAAGAACGACTCTGTTTTCATTTCAGCACTCTACCAGCTGATTGTTAGAAAAAGAGAAGTATCAGGCGTGATATGGTGGCATTTCATCATAATATATAACAAAAATAGCCATTTTTCACTAAGATAAAATTTAATATGACCATGGTTTCGGCGTGCACCAGATGATGAAGTAGCCCATAAAAACCATGGCCGAATTAAATTTTATCTACGAGAAATATTACCATTTCTGTATTTCATTGAGCTGATTGGTAGGTTACTGGACAATACTCATTCTTACGTCCTAATTTCTGGCATATCGCTCCGCTTTCCCTCCTATGCGTGACCTGTCATTAGATTCCTCTTCTATTCCTCACATCGTCTTCCTCTCCTCATTTCGTGCAGAATTCCCTTCCTCTTTCTTCCTCTACCGCGCTCCCCTAGGGTTCTCCCCTCTATTACCCTCTTCAGCATTCCCTGTCAGATAAAGAAAATTAACCCAGATAAGTTCTGAGGAAATTCACGTTCGATTTTTAATGACTGATTGAGGAACGTTTATAGAGTATCTATTATTATATTCCGTTTGTGTGCAGCTTCGTGTTTTGTGAAGTTGCGTCTCTTTCGTATTGTAACGCTTCGGATTGAGTGAGTGGAAAGTTGCGTCTCTTTCGGCAGTTTATCAAACTATTTGAATAGGTGAATGTGTGACGCAATTCAACGACGATGGCGTGCCTGGTGGAGCTCTTAAATAAATAGTTCCCGCTGAAATATGAAGAAAAGTTTGGGAAAGTTAAAAGATACGTTATGAAGGTATCGTTAAAGTATACCATGAGTAAATATTATAATGTCAAGTATTATTTGAAATTAAATATATACAATACAAATGCGTCACATTTCAAAATAAATCATATTATCAAATAAATTTCTATTAAAAATGTTTAAATAGCACTTTTAATAAACTAATATAGTAGCAGTATTTTTTTCATGCTCATGTTTCATAATTCCGTCTATAGAAGGTTATGTCGCTGTGAACTGGGCTTTAGCAGAGTCCTCTAGATTGCCGATAATACACTTCAGAGTAGAGTCGTCGCATTCTGCCATCTTTGTTCCAGGCATTCCTTTGTTTCTGTGTAGAAGTGAAGGCGGAAAGCAGTCGGTTGGCAAATTTTTTTGCGAAAATTATCCAGCAAAATGGTTTTTTGCTCTGCTCCTAACTGTTCTAATAGGACTGAGAAAGGGTTTAGGTGTTTTAGTTTCCCACAAAATACCGAAAGAAGAGCATAAAGGGTGCAAATATGCCGAAAGGGCAAGTGGCAACCAACATCATCTTCCCGTCTATGTGAGATAAGTTTCTTTGATATTTCAATCTCATTACTTGTGCTGTGATTAATATAACATAAATGGAGGATTGTGAATTGTGGAGAGGACTGGAAGTATATTGATGCCACAGACAATATATAATCAGAAGTCATTAAATGTTTACTCATATTTATCAATATGATTAATTATTGTCTGCTGTTTAGGCCCGACGAATTGGTGAAACCTGAACAGAGCAGAGGCTAACTATAAGTACCTATGAAGGAGTAATGTAGAGAACGGCCACCCAGAGGACTCTGGGCTTTGGCAGAGTCATCTACATGCCGCCACAACAATTATTAAGTAATAACTAGTAAGTACTAAGTAAACTTAATAGTTGTTGTGGCGGCATGTAGATGACTCTAGGCTTTGGTGACTCGTCGCGATCCCTGGTGAGAGTTAACGATAGTAACGTGAATGCGTGCAGGGTGACGATGTTGCTCCGAACGTCGAAATAATAGTAATAAGTAGTGGTACGTAGTCAGAATGAGGCATCTCTCTCCATCGCCAAGATCTTAGCGGAGTGGGATGAGGAAGAAGGGTTCCCCGTGCAGAACAATGGGTAGTCGTGGCGGGGTATGAGGGAAAGGGACGGTAGAACAGGGAGGGGCATTTAATTTGTGCGTCAAAGTGTGGAAAAAATGTACAGGCTTGGAAATTTTGCCGTCTTCCGCCCGTGCGCATGCGCGAGCGAGCATATCGAGCCAAGGACTCGGTGTAGGACCAAAATTCATTGAAATGCTCGAGAACGGAAAATATTTTGGGGCGTGAATTTTGTCTCCAGGGAGACAAACTAAGACGCTTTGTCAAGCGCGGGAGTTCTCGATTTCGGTCGCGCCGGGCGTCTCAAGACTTAAATCGACCGATAAGGGCTGTGTGCGGTGATTCATTTATGACGGTGAGGGGGGAGGGCCTCATTGCGTAATGAAGAGAATGACTCCGTTGAACTCGCAGTTAACGGTAAGTTTATGCCTCGTGTCAAGTTTTTACGTAATACACACCTTTAGGCTGCCAAATGATTAGTTTACTTACCTTCATCTACCTATACGAAATACCGTGCTAGCCACCGCCAGGGCGAGTGGCACGGGGTGATTCCACACCAGGCATGCATCACAAATCCCACTTCAAATCAGAACCGCGCACTTTCCGCCGGTTGCGCAGGCCAAAAACAGGCCGGATAACAATACGCGATCAGACAAGAAACTGCTAGAGAGCAACGTGGAATAACATGCTACAATGTGGTACACTATTAAAAAATAAACTACTGGTTACTACTATTAATGCGATTATTTCGCTGAAATCTATAACGGGTGTATACGAAACAATATCGTATAATACTGAGGAAGAAACAATAACAGGTAAAATCTTTCACATTTTTGTGAGAAAAAATGCACCGCTTTGTTAACAATTAAAATTAAGGAGATGGAATCTTTTTTTAATTAGATCAAAGAGAGAAAAAATCAAATTACACAGAAAAACCACGACGACAACAGTCTTAAAGAGTAGAGAGCAATAAACACTGGAAAACGAATAAATCAGAGAGGTAAGGCGATGTCTACAGCTCTACTTCATGGAATTTTTCCATTGCAACACACAGAAAATACAATTTTCAAATTCCACATACAACTCATCCTTACTTCCGACTGGTTTTGTAAAACTTGAATATGTAATTCCAGAACACCTGAATTTGAAACTTAGCTAGGAAACCGGAAGGAAGTGAGAATAAATTCAATGTAGAATTTGCTAAGTGTATTTTATTTTAGTGTCATAATCATAGAGGTGTCCGACAAAAATTTTGACACAGCGCCCATAGACCAGTTTCGTACAAGCGATAATGTATGCATACATTGCATTAAATCTCTTGGAATTACCTTAACTTTTGATATATCGTGGGGCACACACATACAAAACATATGCGGCACAGCATTAAAGAAACTAGGTTTTGGTAAGGGTATAATAGGAATGTCCTCGGATGAAAAAGTCAAAGAGAGATGCTACTTTGCTCTGGGTTGGCTACACCTCGAATAAAGCGCGAACATTTGGAACCCTGGTCATAAACATTTTATTAAAAAATAAAATATAAAGAAAAGCTGCACTCTTCGTTCAAAACTGTTGCGAGCGAACATATAGTGTCTCACAACTTCTATAGGGATTAAGGTGGGAGCTCCTAGAGACTCGGAGGCTGCACGCTAGGCTTAGGTTGCCTAATTATAGATCGTAACCCTTAATCAATCAGGTAACTTTACAGAATGTAAGATCAGAACTTCCGAAATAAATATTCATCAATATGCTACTTCGCTCTGGTTAGGCCACACTTCGAATACGCGACGAGCATTTTAGACCCTGGTCATAAAGATTTAACAAAAAAATAATAAAGAACAAAGGAAAGCTGCATTAAAAACTGCTACGAGCGAACATATATTGTTTCACAACTATTAGAGGGATTAAGGTGGGAGCCCCTAGAGACTCGGAGGCTGCACGCTAGGCTTAGGTTGCTTGAGAAATTCAAAACGGGTGTTTTTCAGAGTGACACAGAGAATATTATCATGAAGCCTCACTACATCTCTAGGTCTATCAGAAGCGGTAAATTAAGAGAGATACATCGCCGGACAGATAGAAGTAAAACCTCATTCCTTCCACGCACAATAAGCGACCACAATAAAAAATGAGCTCCACTAATTACAATCCCTTAACATACGTCACCGTTTCACATCCCAAAAACTTATCCTTTACACGGCTGGCGTCCGAACTTACCCTGCCACACCCGAGGTGTCCGACAAAAATTTCGATACATAGACGAGTATTATGCAAGCGATAATGAATAGATACATTTAAAAAAACATTTATCATTAGAGGCGTAATGATACACTATATGATATACAACGCAAAGTATCTCTAACATCTACTGAGACTATACATTTCAGTTACCATCTGGGGTGACTAGTGGGTGGGAATAAAGCAATTAAACCATTTACCCACAAAGCCTCACGATTTTAAAAGTACAAAGAGCAGAATCTTAATCGAAAATTTTCAATTTTCTCGCTCGACGGAGAGAATTGATTAAGAAAGCCGCTGCGGTAAAACTTAAGTACTACCCACTAGCACTCACAATTCCCGCAGAATACATTACCACACGAGTCCGCTCGGCAAACACACCCGTTCCCTCTCTCTCTCTCGCACGACAACGCTCATTTTTAAGGGATCACGACGCAGGGAGCCGTGTACACAAAAACTTCTGCCTTACCTCGGCAGAGTGAGGGCGGATTAGTGAGGGTCGGATGATTCCTTTAACCTTCACGCCGAGGCAAGGAGAGGTCTGGACGGAATAATTAGCATACGCACAAGGGCACGGCCAAAAGGGGGAAGGGGCACTAGTCATTTGCACGAAAACACTGCGAACTTTAAAAAAATAAAAGAAAATAAATGAGCATAACTCACTCGCGATGCTAAAGAGTGGCTGGGTTAACCTGATTTACTCGAGTCAGCGGCTCAACCCAGAGCGTTTGAATGCAAACTCTCGTACAAGTGCCCCGAATATCCAGCGAGGAGGGACAAGGGAGCAAGGATAAGAGAGAGAGAGGGAGAGATAGATAGAGAGAGAAAATAAAACAAAAGAATAACGAAAACAAAGCAGGCGACCTAGACCGCTGGCGAGCCGCTTGCCGAGTCTTAGCATTGTATTTTTTTTACAGCAGGGGATAAGCCTCCTTTCGTGCAAGACGGGGATAATGGTACACGATTCTAATTACTTACAACTCACTTAAATGCTATCTAAAGGGATATACTCTTCCTTACTAACTTCCTCTTACTTCGCTGGCAATCTACACCCAACCTGAGATTTAGGATAAGGCACCTTTGAAGTTAGTCCGTTATTGCACGCATGAAAACTTTATCTGGCTTGATTCATTCTGGTTCTGGTTCATTACTTCTATTGGTACTTCACTATTTATGTTTGATACCATTACCCCGAGGTATTTGAATTGTTTAATTACTTCTCAAAACCAAATTAATCTCGGTAAACACTCTGATAAAAATTGTTTCGATAATTATGTGGACAAGTTTCATATCATCAATTTTTAAAAATGTAGACTTTCAAAGAGACTTAAGTATTTTTGCGGCGAATTACGAAATAAAGTTGGTTCATAAGTGATTAGGATAGAGTTTTGTCTCTTCATTAGTCCATTCAGTCCGCGTTGTAGAAAAAACAGAACGTAGGTCATGTAGTCTACAGATTAACAAATAGAGAAATATAAATTTCATGAGCAATCGCAAATAGAATTCCATATCGTCAGACGACAATACGTAACCACAAATACTATAAGTTTAACTAGCTGACCCGTGCGAATATTTCGCACAGTATGCAGCTTCTTCCTGTTTCTTCCTTCTTTCTTCCTGTTCTTCTATCTGTTTCTTCCCATGGGCAATTATATGATATTATGTTTGTGTTAAAGGTACATAACGTAAACATAAACGGTCACACTGATTGCACGTAAAATGTAAATAATCTAACTAAACGTGTGTGTTAATAGAAGGCGCCTCCTACAGTCTTTTAAGCACGTAACCATAGCCAACATATTAGTTGATTATCGCCAACCCTTCGTCTGTGTTCAGTGACAGGTTGAAGAGGTCTGCCCCGTCCTCTTGGTCTGCCTCGAGGCCCGCCTCGAGGCCTGCATCGTGAAGTTGTGCCTCTTTCCATTGTATAGTTCTATAACATTGAACGGGATGTATGCATGAGCAAGTTATGTTCATAAATGTTTACAAACTATTTTTGTAAGCGAATATCATATAAATATGAAATCAAAAAGTTTTAATTGCATTGACTTACCAGGTGACCATTCACCCATGTACAATCACTATGTGCATTTCGTACTATTTTCATTTTAAACCTTTTTTTTGAAGTTTAGAATTAAAAAAAGTGTGTGGAGTCGATATACCTCGAGCGAGTAATCGACATGAAAAAATCGAAACTTTTAAGTCAAATTAATGGGTGAATAGTTAAATTTAAGATTGAGATTGTATTTTTTGTCAGAAGCCGGTGATTCAACGTTTAAAATGATACCTCATTTATCACTGTAGGTGCAGTATTAACGGAGTATATACGGAATGACAGAAAAAGACCATTCTGCAATAATATATACGATAATCAATAATCATCTGCATTAATTGTACCTGCTTGTTGACGCTCTTTCCTTGTAAGGTAAAGAAAAATAGAGCAGAAAGCCTATCTCATCATTTAATCAGAGGATGAAGGCACCATTACGCAGTATCATAATACATAGCGTGATCACGATGGTTGAAACAGTAGTTTTCAAACACTCTAGCAAATATTAGAAACTTTATTCATCATGTGAGAGAATATCATTTCTAGTGAGCAGATCACACCATATTTATTGCAGCAACCAAGCAAGACAGCGTCAATTAAATTCAAGTTCAAACAATTTAAACCAAATCAAAAATTCTCCAATGCGGTTATATCTAAGAAAATATTTCGTGTAAGAGGACGTTTTTTGATATTCACGTCTATTACCTATGCCCACATCATCATGGGAAATGAAAAAACTGATTGTCCCACCGTCGACAACAAATTTGCGTGGACGTTTCGAATATAAAAAAGAGGAAAAACTAGTAACAGCTTTGCTAATTCAATCACGAGACTTGAAAATCGGCGCGAACGGAGGTTTATTTGAATCCAATCAGACTGAAAAATCTTGAATAACATTCATACTTTTTTGTAAAAAGAAATTGGCAATGAAATGTTATGTTTAGTGAAATGACCCAACAAACGGCTCTATTTGGTTTGTTTTAATGTTCCCCAGCATTTTCACGGTTTTGAGCACAGGAAAGTGTTCATCAAATGTATCTCTACATGACGTTATGGGAATTATGGGTAAGCAGATCCTTCACTTTTTTCATTACACTTTAGAACCACAGAATCTGAAATAGTTTTAGGGACGCCGTCATTAAAACACGTAATAAAACACAAAGGAGTACCTTATACCTTCCTCTTAGTCAAAATAAGCCAATTAATTTAGGATGATAAAAGGAGTAGTAGGAGTATGAAGTAAATTTTGTAACTCTCCGAGAAAAAAGCCTTTTCACCATCTAACCTTCAATGACCAACCAAGTCCAGTAAGCAACAAAAAATGACGCACAATACTTATTCACCAGAATGCGAGTTCATTTCATCTACTAATCTACTTACAAATGAAGATTTCAAGAGAATTATTAGGAGCAAAAATCATTGTCGACAAATCATTACTCTACATCACGCAAAAACAATTTTCACGTCAGTTAAATATTCGTGGGAGGATCTCTGCGTGATGCACATAACAGCAATGTCGGAGCATAAAATACGATGAGGCCGAGAAATGTGATATTCTACAATGAACGTCATACATAATAAATACACGAAATTAATAGCAGGCCGAGAACTCCATAAAACATTTAATATCCTCAACAACGAGTAAAAATGTGCTTTCCTTTTCAAGCGACCAGAATCCTAAAATATAAGAGCGACCTCGTGGGACAAAATGAATAGGCTTTCCTGTCAATAAGGCACCAAAACCGTAATGAGGGTAATTTCCTGGACTTCCTCGTTTGCCATTGAAAATTCACACGAAAAGGACAGGAAGAATGATATCTCTCACACGTCAAATACACAGTACCTTCCTCATGTTGAAAATAAGGAACATCAATTCCATGACGTTTCCATTACGTCCAGTCTATGAAGCCACCGCACGCCAGACACTGAGTCATCATACCCTTACATGGACGGATAACAAATTAAGATCTCCTTTATAGGAGCTACTAAGCCGATAATGATGATAATCAAGAAAATGTAGAGCTTTATGATACTTTTCCCAAAATCTGGGTCAAACTAACCATTCTCTTCCCTCATTAAAAGATGGCTAATAACATTTTACGCCATCCATCTCGGTTCCGAAGGTTATACGAGAATATATTGATTTATTATTATCATTAGGGCAACATAACGTCGGGCCGGTTTTGATATACTCCTGTATTATATTGAAATTAAATACCACACTCTTGTGGAAGTCCACAACAGACCTTCACCCTTTAGTATGCTCTCCCGCAAAGCAATCAGTTAACAAACTCCTCCACAGCTAAAATATTTACAAAAATTCAGAAAATGAACAAACAACCTTTCTTTTGAAATAACAAAAATTTTAAGAATAATATGAACAAGTAGTAATCATCAAACGTTACAGTAATCAGACGGTTAAGGTATATTTGTTTAGAAGAGGGCCAAGGTCTTTCAAATTTTTAAAGGCGCAGGACCCAATCCAATTCTTTCTTCGTCCAGGCATGCTTCCTAATCATTGGGGTAGTTGGAGAGAGAATTGCGTTATCAACCGAAATAACAACCATATTGTTTTTAACCTTGCTCTTTCCTTACTTCCCTTTGGATAGCACGACGGAATTGATGAATTAGCAGATGTAATTGCGAGAATAATAGTCATATGTTTAAAATTTATGGCAAGTAACTCTAGAAAAATACATTGGTTACTTTTTTATATGGATTGTACTCGATTTTACAATAGTTCTTCTCACGATTCTCACTAGTTCTTCTTTACTCGATTTTACTACGTTGACTCTTCCGCATACAAGGATTTAGTATTCGTCTTATATATTTTCCTGTTGCATTCTTGGAGAACTTGGTCCATTGTGTATAATGACCTTTGATAAACTTTGAACGTCTTCGCTACTATTCTCATTTACCTCCAACGTAAAATACGCGTAATTTAGTCCCTCAATTCGCTCCAGTTAGTTCCCTCCTACTTTCATGACCTATATCTCTTTCTTTGTACCAGTAAACCTCACAACTTATGTTTTCTTGGAATGAGCAATCACTGTTTACATAACTATGGGTAAGGAAAACAGTTAGGGAAGGTACCGGTCATCAACTCCCTCCTATTTCGGTACGTCTCTTCCCTTTCGCTCCGTTGTAAGCCTTCCGTCCCTCACCATCTTCTATGCTACCATATATCTTGTTCGTCATTCCACCCTCATCCTTTCCTTCAGCGTAGCCTAATCAAAACACCGATCCTTTCAACATGTGTCCATTACAGGAGCACCTTACCTTACCCGATTTCTTTCACGAGCCTCACATTTATAGCTCATTCCTTCCTTCTTATGCCCGATTGGTTCCCCAGGAACCCCATTCCCAAAGCACGGTAGGGTAAGGGAAGGTACCGGTCATCAACTCCCTCCTATTTCGGTACGTCTCTTCCCTTTCGCTATTTTACGTTAGACGTCTCCGCTACTAAGCGTACAAGAATTCAGAAATATGAAATCCGGCAACTCCGTGGGTCCAAAGACGTTTTTCACGCAATCAGCATAGGCAGAGTGAGCATGCACACTCATACTCAAGGCTTAGAGAGAGGGGCCGTGACGGGAGCCGGGAGGAGGATTATTCGTCAAAGGGTTGAATGCGGGGCGGAGATATGGAAAACACGTGAAATACGAAAAGCGATGGAAAACAAGCGAGGGAGAAAATTAGGAATTAATGAGGGAGAGGCTTAGAGAGAGAAGATGGAGGGAGAACTACAGAATTTTTTAAAATATAATTTTTTCTGACCATCCGACGGCATGAATATAACTACATATATTCTCTCATCGTATATTCGCGAGTTTTTTTTTGGGACTCCTTTTGCGATACATTTTTTCCCCAACCGCAGAGCTCCACGCACACCTCCCCTTTCCTTCTTGGCGGCCTCTCGTGTCGTCGCCGCCAATTAAAATGGAAATAACGAGAGGAATGGAGGGGAGCGCAAGAAAATAAGGAGCGGGATTCGAAATTATTAGTTCCTGCGACCGAAAAAAAAAAATGAAGGCGGTGCTGACCCAAAGTTTTCCCGCACCTCATCGCGAAAAGGAACCCCAATTCAGGTCTCTCTCTTAAAAAGTCCTCCCCCAGCAGGCAATGCCTCCGACTGCAGGTTATACGACTGAAACGACGAGGTTATACGAGAGAACAAAAATGAAGTGAAAGTGAGTTCTGAGGGACTGACTCCCCGGCTCAACTCAAGCTGAAAGCTAATTAAAACTAGGCATAAATAACAATCTATGAATAGATAAACATATATAAATTAGGCATGAGTTGCAATAAAAACACACCTTCACTTCCATCCATTTGAATATACTTGAATCGTAATCAAGAGCTCACGACGCAGCCTAAGGCGTGAAAAGGCAAATCGGAGAAACAGCACTCCCGCGGAAATAATAATGATATTAAAAACAATACAGGAAAACTCTCAAAAATAAATAAAGCGCTAAAAAGATTGGAATATTGAAGTCCCATATTTATGGGTGATAATCAAGAAGTGTTCTTCGTAATAATATTCACAACATTTGGGAAGTATTTCCCGAAAGTTCTTGAACTCGGGAGTACAGATGTACGTTAACTCTATTAACCCCATTAACCCCAAGAAACAGAGTTTTAATAAATACTCAGCTGTCTCAGGCGTGATTTCATCGAATTTACTATAAACCGTAAACGAAGTAACTTCGTTATTCCACATAAATTTTATTTAAAACCACCCGGGTTACGACGTGGCACGACATCATCAGGTGTCATAAACCCAATTTAAATGGATTTACAAAGTTACGTTAATTACAAAGTTCTAATATAGTGTAAGAGTTGAGTGATCATCTTAAAAATGACGAAAAATATACGTGAAATCTTTAATTTTGGGGTATAAGGTAAAAGCTGTTTGCAGCACCCGGTTTGGAGGTTTTCTTTACACAACACGATCTGATAAGAGTGAGCTACATGCTTTGGGAATGGGGTTCCTGGGGAACCAATCGGGCAAAAGAAGGAAGGAATGAGTTATAAATGTGAGGCTCGTGAAAGAATGTGGGTAAGGTAAGGTGCTCCTGTAATGGACACATGCTGAAAGGATCGGTGTTTTGATTAGGCTACGCTGAAGGAAAGGATGAGGATGGAATGACGAACAAGATGTATGGTAGCATAGAAGATGGTGTGGGACGGAAGGCTTACAACGGGCATCAAGCGGAGTGTAGCCCAAGCTAAGAAGGCGTTCATGGGAAAAAGATAATTGTTGTGCTCATAGAAGATAGGACTACAAACCAGCAAAGAGTATGTGCAAACATTCTTGTGGAGCGCAGAACTCTATGGATAGGAAGCGAGGACCATTGGAAAAGCAGAACGAGAAAATTGAAAAAGCAAAAGCAGGAGGAGGATGCTGAAGATAAAACGGACGGACAAAATAACAAATACTGACGTGTACAGTAGAGTAGAAGAGGAAAGGACTATATGTAATACCATAGAGAAAAGAAGAACAAGGCGGATTAGACACACCCTGAGGCTCAATGGGTTTGTGAAGGACATTTGTGAGGGTAAAATAGAGGGAAAATCCCCAAAGGAAGACCCAGAAATAAGTTCATAAAGAGGAAATTACAAAGGAGGAGATACCAGGAAGTAAGGGAACAAGCATTAGAAAGGGAAGGGTGGAGGGCTGCAGTCAACCAATCTTAGGATTGAAAGACAAATGATTAGAGGATGGCGTGAGAGGATGAGGTAGACCACGAGAACCGTGGGGTGAATGTGGTAAAATACTCTAAAAAAGGAATATTGAGCCATAAGAAGAATGGAGAATATATGAAGCAATGCAATAGTGTAAGACAATCGAAATAAGCATGCAAGGCTAGGGCTATGTGGAGGAAATAATTAAATTCGAAGCCAGTTTTCTGAGGTAAACAGCAATAAAAAAGTTCTTTGACTTTGCCTGCTTCCGAATGGAATAGGTTTAATCGGTATTCACGCATTCACCTAAAAAAATTATAGTTCAGCTATGTTCAGAAGGAGGATTTAAATTACTAATGTATTACGCTTGAAGAAAATGGGCAGAGTAGCAAAGACATAAGGAAAAGAATAGCGTTTACAGAGGAAGCATTTAATAATAAAAGGGAGCAGATGATGGGGACATTGGGGTAAGGATGTGAATAAGACGCTGGCGTAGAGCTCGATATGGAGTGTAGCGTTGTATGGAGCAGAAACGTGGACCCTCAGAAAGGAGGACGAGAATAAGCTGAAGGTACCTGAGATGTGGGTGTGGAGAAGGAGAGAGAATGTTAGGTGGACGGAAAGGAAGAATGACAAGGAAGTGCTTGAGATGGTGGGCGAGGAAAGGAAGCTTATTGATGAAATCAGGAGTAGGCAGGGTAGGTGACTGGAGGAAGTAATAAGGGGCGATGAGTTGCTCAAGAGTGTGATAGAGGGAAGGATGTTGGGCAAACGAGGAATGGGAAGGAAGAGAATGGGTTTTTGCTGAAGAGATGAAAAAGAGAAGATCGTAGAGTGAGACGAAAAAGGGAATACTAGAGGTAGATAAGACCCTGAGAGAGTAGAAAACCGGTAAGATTGTCT
The DNA here is from genome assembly GCA_963169105.1 of Ceriagrion tenellum. NCBI lineage: Eukaryota > Metazoa > Arthropoda > Insecta > Odonata > Coenagrionidae > Ceriagrion > Ceriagrion tenellum. The sequence continues at coordinate 88,888,940 of OY720634.1, forward strand.
CACTATAAAAAAAACCTACCTTTTACCGGTATACTACTTTTTTTATATTCTCACGGGAAGCGGTAGAAAGAGATGTGCTGCCATTCCTGCACTTAAACCGGAAGGGAAACGGCCGATGAATGGGTATATACCCTCCGCCTCCCTCCCTTCCCCCACTCCTCCGCTCATCGCTAAGCAGGTGCGGCGCTCTTGAAACCTCCAAAGCGAACCAGAAACCCCACTTATTCCACCCTCCCTCTTTCTCCCCATCATCAGCACCAGATTAATGAGAATTCGAGGTCTTAACTCAGAACTCTCAAAAGCCCAAAGAAAATCTTGGGCGAGAAAAAAATTGACGTCCCAATCACGCCTGGCCATTTTTCTTCCATGATCGAGGAAGGAGCTTTACAGCTTCAACGGTATTATATTTTTTTAATGGTGATATTCACATGATTTTACAACGATCTTCATAATGATACCAAGTACATATTAGAGACGCCATATCGCGAAGGAAGAAAAGTTAAGGGTCAGTAATTACAGATTAAAAGCTAATTAAAGACAGAAAAATGGACTTAATCAGTACGAAGTTAAAAATACTCTTGAATCTTTCGCGGCATTCCTGCGATCGTTTAAACATAAGTCAAATTTACCTAATGTAAAATAAAATTGTCGTCCCCGGTGGCAACGGGATAAAGTCCTCGTCCACTAATCCAAATGTTACCGGTTCGAGTCTCGCCTGGATGGATTTTTCACCATTCACGGCATGGTTGTATATCTTCGTCCTTAGTGATTTTCTCAAAATACCTTGATGTAAAAGACGTTAGTAAGATGCATTTGATGATTTACGGAAATTGAAAAGTACAAAAAATAAACAATGTTTAAAAAATAATTAAGAATTAGCTACACTTACTAAAATCATCACGTTTTCCTCGCGTCGATTCATTAAGTTTATCTTTACAATACGTCTTCCGTCGACTGATTAACTTAAAAACTGCGAGGGATAAAGAAAAATGCTAGAAGTAAGCAAGGTAGCCGCGAAAAAAATGGGTAATAGGCGTCTCAAGAGAGTAGGGTGTAAGAAGAGATGGATAGCGTCTTAAAACTTCTAACGTGAATGATTAAAAAGTATAAAAAGCACACAAATGCTGATATCTGGTGTTTTTTCGGCATACTGCCTTTGTAACTTCATCTTGGGTCATTCATTGGGTTTCAAGACTACGTGTAGGCCAACAGATTTAAAAAGGTAACCTCATGATACCTGAGTCTTTTTGAAATTCTGAAACGATAGTTCACTTACACAATGGAACCAATATCTGAACATATTAGATGTGTGATGAATCGCCAAAAGTCATACCGAAATCCAATTAAACTTTCCATTTCAAATTCATCTATTTAAATAATAGGTCAAAAATAAACATTTCGCTGGACAAAACGAAAGGAGATAACGAAAAAAATGAATTCCCAGTTTTTTTTTAAGTGATAGTGAAACAGAATGAGATAAAGGCCGTTGTATAATGGAATGATAACATTCAATGCCATAATCTACATTAACAAGCTTTGCATCATATTCCTCTTTCTTTACATATCCTTACTTCAGAAAAATAATTGAAATAAACGATTTAAGTTCAAATGAAGGAGATTTTTAGCAAAGAAAATCAGCCATGGAGCCGCCAGCCCCTTGTAACCTTCATTCCAAAAAAAGCTAATATCTAAAGCAATCACGTGCGAAATAAAAACGCTCCTCTTCACAGAGGAAGTTTTTTTCGATCAAAAAAACAGAAATGAATTTTCCAGACACAGCGAAATTTTCTTGGCGGATGGACGATGAAAGATACGATAACATTTTCTCTTAAATGTGCCCCATAGTTTCCCGGAGGAATAGAGAAAGCTCGATTCCGACGCGCCTAACCACAGCTGACTCAGAGCAAGCGAATACATTTACCTCAAACAACATCAAGAAAAATAATGAGTAACTGCGGGCACAGGTAGACTGACAGAGGAAGCGCTTGTTTCCAATCGCAACCAAAAACATTTTAAATTTTAAATACAATGTGCTTAGAACGAATGATTGAAAATAAAATTTAAATCGCCCCCAAAATCCTTCACAAAACTCATGGCAATGGCAGGTATGATACCAGCCATTAACTTCAACAGATCCAGGCGTTAAGCAACGGGAGTTTGTCAAAATAAGAACAGCAAACACAATTTGGCATAGATTTTGATTCGTAGTATTTACAATTAAGATCTATGGAAAAGTGCGATTGTTTTTCTAATTCATTAAAGTAATGCATTTATTCAATGCTTATTAATTTAGGGAAAAACGGTTTAATTAAATTTATTCAGCATAATCCATTTCTATAATACTGGAGAAAAAATATTACATTTCACCACGGTTTTGATTCTGCCACAGATCGCAACGCAATGGACTATTGTAATCGGGGCCGGCAGGTTACAAGTGAGGGAAAACTTTCATTAGGCCGCCACAAAGAATTTATAAACTGATGACGACTTATTCAAACGTACTTTAATTTAAGGGACACTTAGTAATTCAAAACCATCCTCTTAATATTTTCGTAACCCTTCCCGCCAGGGACTCAATTTTCAACCTACAACTTATCTCCATGCTTCGAACTAAACAGATAAAATGTGTTTAGGAATTATTTACTTAATATATACTCTTTGAGGGCGAGACGAATTAAAACCGTAAATAGTAGTGCCAATTCTTCCGCATTTCTTTTGAATGGGTTGTCGAAAATAATGCTGATGAAGGAAATCATTGGTCCTTAGGTTTTACAGTGCAACTCACTGCGGCTGCGAAGTAAGATCTGATGCTTTCCCGGCGTACGAGTTACTAAAATTTTTCTCGAGCTTCCGTCCGTGTGAGTGAGTCCATGTTGGCTGACATTTCGATGCTCGAGTCGAGCATCGTCCTCAGGACAGAGGTGAATGTCGTGACTGGTGAACGGTCTATATATACCGGTGGGGAGGTCAGGCGCCAGATCAAGTAGTGCCGGGCGCTATTACTAACTTTTTCAAGTAGTAGTTTGACAGTAGTTTCTTTAATAATAGTTTTCCATGAGCTACTTAAACAATACCCTGAGCCACGATTTGCACTGATACTGCGTATCCTAATTTCAATGGCCTCCTTAACTATTCGATCCCAGTGACCATGGGAGCGAGAAATCAGCTTAATATCGTCGAAATTAATGACATGGACCGTGGCTTACTGCGGCTAGTTTTGAGTGACAATCAATTATATTACACAGTAACAAAGTCCATAATTTTGGATAGAAATACATGCTGAAGGTTAGTGACAGTTCCAATTTCCATGCTTCCTGTCCCCTTTCACATTATAGAGATTGAGTTTCACCTTACATAAAGAGCTGAGGTAATACAGTCAAATATATGACATTTTTGATAAAAAACGAAACTGCTATTTGCGAAAAAAAATATCGGTAAACGCAGTTGGGAGCATATCCACCCAGAAGAGTATGAATTCTGCTGAAGTAGCGAAAACGCAAATTTATTTTATTTGCTAACCACATTTTTCCAAGCGCCGATCTTTGCACAGTGTTATTACGTATGTTTATAATATGAATAAAAGGAAAAATAACAATTATTTTAATGTTTGTTACCTCGGCCGGTAGTGGGTTATTAAGTCGCAGACAGCCCGCCCCGAGGATGGGTCTTTGACATTGGCCCACGTTGCCCTCGCCTTGGGCCGTGAGTTTAATGGCATGTCTCCCACAAGGCATGCTAAAAATCGTCTCAAGCCATATGTCAACTTGCATAATGGAATCCAATCATCTCCTAACAACATATTTCAGAATTCCTGGGCACAACTCCTCGACTTTCTATCGAGACTTCACTTCCAGGCAGGGAGACTTCATCGAGCACCCACCAGATCACGCAAACGCCAATCAAACGAAAGGGAAGAAAGGCCATTTTCCGCGGGGCTGAGGAGAATCAAGATTCTTATGCTTTCTTTCGATTTACCTTAATTTACGACCCCGGTGGCGGCGGGATAAAGCCCTCGCCAGCTAAGCCGAGGGTCACGAATTCGAATCCCGCCTGGGTGGATAACCACTCAGGGCATGGGTTTCTGTGATCGTCTGCTGATGTTGTTGTTAATCACCCGTCATAAATTGACCAAATGGGCTGTATTCGGGGTAGTAAAGATGAAGTAAAATAGAATATCCCACACAGGAAGTAAAAACACAATCTTAATACAACTAAAATGAATACTAAATACTTCACATTTCCTTGGAATGCTAATGCTCCACGCTCTAAGTCTCTAATGGTGCTTTCAATACAATACGAAAGAGACGAAACACACCACTCGAATCACCCACAAGAAAAAACGCTAGAAATACCCACAAGATAAATAATCAGTAACAATGTTTACTAGCAAAAGATCGCGACTTCCTAAAGCGGAGAAGGGATCCAGCGATTGTCGATAAAAACCTACACATACCGGCAGAACAACAGTCATCAATGGTTGTTCAATGCTAAGATTAGTAGACTGCAGCCCTCCACCCTTCCCCATCTAATGATAATTCCATTACTTCCTGATAACTCTTCCGATGTACTTCCCTATTTATTTGGTCCATGAACTTTTTCCTTGGTCTTCCTCTGGGAAATTTTCCCTCAACTTTGCCTTCAATTGTGTTCTTCACAAACTCATTGTGTCTCAGGTGTGTCCCATCCATCTCGCTCTTCTGTTCTCTATCGAGTTCCACATGGTCATTTCCTCTTCTACTCTTACGTAAACTTCATCATTTATTATTTTGTCAGTCCATTTAATCTTCAGCATCCTCTTCCAGTACAAGGTTTTAGAAGGCTTCTAGTCTTTTCTGGTCAGAACAACTAGTAACAGCGATATTACGCAAAAATCATTCCTTACATTACTGCTATTTGAATAATTCACAGAACAAAAAAGACGACGCTGGAGGAAAATGAGTTTTTCGTTCCATTCATCCGACAACGTAACAAATGATGAAAAGACACAGCAGCTATCTCGACTAGGCTTTCACTGCTAGGGACTCCGCAGAGGGTAAAAACGGAAGAAATCGTAACCGAACAAAAACTAGTAGGGGGATCATGGCGGTCGGAACGCTTTTCTTTTGTTAAATATGGTGGAAAGGGGGGGGGGGAATCCGCGGAGGAACTTCCTCAGCCAATTCGCATGTTCCGCCAAAATAAACCCTCCTCCTCTCACTCAGGCGCATGCAATTTCAAACGAGCGGAAAATAATAATTAAAAAAACTTGCCCGAATGAGACGAGGGGAACTGAAATGGGTCCCTCCGGGAAAGAGGAAGTGAATGTTCGGCGAGGATATAAAAAAGCGTTAGCGCCACCAAAATTGAAACGGGTCATTATGTATCGTGTAGAGAGGAAAATTCCTCGCAGAAAAACAAACCGTGATACACCCAACAAATGATAGTTTTGCGATGGAACACTTTCATTCGATAAGGCGAGAAAGTGCATACTGAATTAACGTGGTTCCAGCAAGAAAAGGACATGCATATGTCAATTTATTCGCATTCTTGGCACTAACGGCATTTTGGGCGAGATGTTTCCATAGTCATAATGGGGATCACATTACCAGGTGTAGGGTGAATAAAGTAAATATCGTAACATTAATGGTGCAATAATATACATTTATACGACTAAAATTCTCAGTTATTAATTTAAATATCTATACAAGTCTTAACTTGCCTTTAACCCTCTATACACCGATTTTTTTCCACCATGTGCAGTAATTTCACGTGTTACCGCACTCGTAGGAGAAACAGGAACTTGAAGTTACGAACCAGAGATATTGTCGTTGCCAAGCAGTAAAATTGATGTCACAAAGGCATATAGACGTAAAGAAACCTAATCAGACACAAAAAACTCTTCTATATGTTACCCTTGGGTCACGCAGCGTGACAGAGGGTTAACTCTTTTTGAGCGGTACTTTTAAAATTTCTTCACAACGGAAATTTTTTGGTGATCCTGAAAAAAATACTGCGGTGGCTATATGATCCATTTTCGAAAATAGAAGAGAAAACATACAAGCTACACACTATTAATTTTTTGACGAAATCTAATAGTTGGAAATACCTCTTTTTTTTAATTTCTCTCTTAAGAGCATACACGCACCATTTCACAAGCAAAATGGCTGGTATTATTTGGCTAAAACCTCGGGAAAAGTCCATGAATGGGGTGAAATGTTGGTATTTTTGGAAGGATGAGACATTTTTCTCTGGGGAGAAACCTTCATATTAGGCATGCCCCACAACCTACCTTGATTTAAACATATATTATATAGTAAGACTACTAAAAACTCGAAATGTGTAAATATATCACTTAGTTATCGGTCATTTAACGATGATATACTGGTTTAAAATGATGAATTTTAGCGCTGAAAGCAGTGCGATGGTATCTATCCACACAACTTTATTATATCAATTTCCGCCCAAATAATATTGTTCAAAAACTTACATAACTTTACATAACATAAATTCAAAAAGAAATACCATGAAATATTACTACAAGTGAACTAAATATTGCAAATGAATTAAATATTGTGCTACACTGTACAAAATCAGATGTTTTTTATGTGTATTCATACATTTGCCTTCTTGTTAAATATTTTGTTAAATATTATGTCGGATTCTGTGATATTAATGTATCATGTAAATCTTCCTATTGTATGTACCTACTACTTGTTGACTCTAAGATATGTATAATCATGTATGTTCCTAAGGGATACACTTGTCCCGGAATAATAAATTTCATTTTTCATTTCATTTTCATAACTTGGACTAGATATTGAGACAACTAATAATTTTGTTCAGATCAGGTTATATATATTATAACACGAGTATTTAGATTTAAATGACACACCTCCGGTTTTATCACAGCACATATCCGACGTATCAACTTTGATGAATGTGGTAACGTTGCCATGGGAAGCTTCTACTGTTTACCTTGCATACCACATATATTAATAAATGTATACATAAATTAAGCATTTTATATACACTATAAAAAATTTCAAGGCCGAGGATAATTATACCCTTCCCTCAGTTCATTAAAAATCACGATTTCAAATGCTGCCAAAATATCAATTGAGGCCTGTCATTATAATTACTAGTTTTCGTAACATGGAAAAAGCTTCGGTTGAACGATACGTCCTGTAAGTTACTTTTTCCCAAAGTAGTATAAGTATACATGAAATCTATAAAATATAATTGGCAGCACTTAGCCTAATTTTACTAATTACAGCGAATTTTTTACATATTAAGAAAACAGTAATTCAAAGCGCAAGTTCCTACTTAAACATATAGTATTCGTGGACTATAACATTTTTCATTTACAGAATGAAATGAATGAGTTCCAAAATCTTTGTGATTTGTAGAAAACTAACATGGTCCCACTTTTTCATCTGCAGTCAATATCAATGAGCCCTTAATAAAAATATAGATGATGGAGAATTAGATAATGGACTGTTAATCTATTAACTTGGAGTTAATACTACAATTCTAATTTTTTTTAACTAGGACCTAAAATATTAATACATTTAATAAAAAAATAATCCGCATAACCGAAGAAAACTTGGGTAAAATCCAGAAGAATCCATACCACTTAATAGCCAAATGTTTGATGAGTCACTTGCCATCAATCTAAAAATACGGTCGATATTCTTGCACCACCTCCACTAATTCGTCGTGCTACCCAAAGGAAAGCAAGAAAAGAGCAGGGCTAATCGATATGGTTGTTATTTTACTCGTCAGGCTACAGGTTGATGACATAATACCCTCTCCATCTACCTAGATGGTTATTCCAAATTAACACACTTTATTCTTTGAAGACTAAACTTTGCTTAACCTTTTTACCACCAGTTTATGTGGAATAAACTAAGATTTCTTTTCAATCATGACACATTTCCACTAAGGTGCTCCGGAAACCATCACCTTCATCAGAGACCACACTCTTGGCTCTGTCGGTTACGTGATTACTTCCCCAGGAAAGATTCAATCAAATACTGATCATCTGCATTTCTGTCTACTGTGCAATAATATAGGGCGAAGTATAATTCAAGAGATAAATTGGTTTGGTACAGAGACGTTGTCGAAATGATTAAATTTCATAAATGCAACTCGATTAAATTAGCATTCACTAGAGACCCTCTAGTCAGAAACTGGAAACCTCGGTTCTACATTCGATTGGTAGGCCACGGAAAATGGCGGAACCAATGAGATTCGCGCATTTAGAATCAAGTTCAGCACTGATATTCGTAAACATTGCTAAACTACAACGGTAACAACGCAACCTCAAATTTTATACGAGTGTTATTTATTATAATCTATTTAAACATGTGAATAATTTAATAATAAAATATAAAATTTTATTTAACTAATAATTTAACAGTCTTAAATTAACTTCACTATTAGTTGAATTACATTTTTGATTTAATCAAGCGCCTCGATCGGGCCATAAAATATCGCCGAATTCCAGTCTCTGACTAGAGGGTCTGTAACATTCACAGATTCGCCAGCTTTTTACCCGGACAAATCTAATTATAATGGTATCAATGAATTTTTAATATTGATAAAATACAAGTTTTGTAGTATTAATTGGATTACGAGATCAGTAAAATAAAGCAATTTTCGTCACAAGTTACGATGATTTTGGAACATTTCCGAATATTTTTCAAATTATTTAAAATTTTCTATATACACACGGCAGTACTCACGCAATTTGGCTTTCCTTTGTCCTGTTATGAGAAGCTTTCGTTCAAAATGTTAAAACGACAGCCACACAAATATTTCACAAATGGATTGCGCGTGCCTAAATTTATAATTAAGTCTGCATGAACTATACGAAGACTTGGGTTAAAAGAATACGCTTGGAATATATTGGTATGAAAAATATCTCCAAAGCGTGAGTGAATTTTCCTTAAATGTACGGTTATTTTCAGAGCTTTGAGGTTAGTTAACAAAAATAACACGGTTAGTTACGAAAAATACCACGGTAAATTTACGATAATTACGGGTGCAATTTTACAATGGCTCATCTCTAACTGCAAATTTAATAGAAATCACAAGGGAAGTAGCAGCTCTCTATGGATTCTCTAGTCTTTTCCTCTGCCAACTTGCCCAATTATTTCCAAGAAAACATTCATTGAACTGCGGTTCATTCAAGTATGGGAAAGCAACTCAACATTGTTGGCATGGCGGAGGTAATCAGAGTTAAAGCATAGAAAAATAAAACACGGCCTAGACCTAGGAAACAAGTGCACAGCGCCGGGAGAATAATTCATCGCGGCCAACACTAAAATGAAGAAATAGTCGCGGTGTCGCCGCTATATCAGCAGTCTAGCGTAACACGAGGTTTCTCCTAGGGCGAGGTTGAGGGAAAAATTTTAACTACATGCCGTTAAAAGAGGACGATTGAGGTAACACATAAACGTAATTGGCGAGTAAATTTAATAACCACGCGTGCTCGGGAGAAATCGATAACTAGCGGAGTAGCCCTAGGGTACCCTGAGTATATCTACAGAATTAAGCAATTAAAAGCAATTAAGCAAGCCACTCAACACTTTGTCAAGAATAATCTCCATATCACTTTCAAAAATTTCCCACGGACTAGTAAACGGATCAATATGGCGACTTTTTAAAATTTTATAGCGCCTCATTCACCTTCCGTGTTGCAGGTCACTTATTCTATTCTCTATTAGAGTTGTCCTCATGGAGAGGGCATTATATAATTAAACCGTAGCCTGACAATCGAAATAACAGCTCTTATGGTTGTCCCTCCTCTTTCCCTATTTTTATTTGGACAGCACGACGTAATGGACGAATTAGCGGATGGAAAGCAAGAATATCCACCATCTGTGTGAAATTTAAGGCAAGTAACTCTTGAAAAAATATATTGGCTTCTTTTGCTATGGATTCTGCTTCATTTTACTATATTTTTCACCGGGAATGCGAATTATTAATTAAAATAAATTTCAAAATGTATGTTACGAAAGTAAAATTCAAAAGTGAAAACATGTTTATTTCTAGTAAGCTATCGACGTAAATCATCGTGAAATTGTTAAATAAATGTGTCAGCTCGTGAGTGCTACAGCAAAATCGGGGTTGACAAAGATGGCGGACAGGCCACCCCTACGTTACAGCTTCTACCATTAGCCACCTAAGAAAGCGCCCTCTTCATCTATCTCCATGGGGTTGTCGTATCGAGAATGCAAGAGGATCAACGCAATTCATTCCTAATTTAACGTAGCTCAAGAGACGAGAGCTATTTATTTATTCAGAAATTATCCACGTGCACTATAAATACCAATTAAAATAGGCTCAAAATAGCGACACATTACAACATAGACAAAAAATAGACAAATACGATAGACCTATAAAATAGTAGCTATATTATTCCCTCAACAGTACCTGGCGTATCCATTCAACTTTTGCCGTGAACAGGGTACCCCATCTCAGTAGCATTAGCCTACTCCTGCGGTCATCTCGACGTACTCAGGAGTCGCTGTAATATGTTAACGTCGGGATGAAAACGCTATTGTACCCAGCAAATTTCGCAATGATTTTCAATTAGGAATAAGTGGGAAATGAAAGAATGAGAGTTTCATGCTCTAGCAGTGGACAAATTTGAAATGGATGTGCTTCGTTGGTTAGGCCATTTCAAGGGAACGGATGAGTGTCCAATAACCCAACAGCAGTGGATATGTATGAATCTTCAGCACTATACACTAACATTACCAAAACCTCAACTTCGTACGCTACTCCTATATTTACACCTTAAAAATGGAAATTAAAAGCTGAAACCACGGTTGGAAGTAGAACATAACCGTGGATAAATGACTGAGCTCTCAATTTAATGAAAAACACATGATTCTTCAAAATAAACACAGTAAAAAAAGAATTAAGAATAAACCTTACTTTCTATTATTACAAGCAAATTCAATGACAGTATCTTTTAAATGCGTCTTCCGTTGATTAATTAACTTAAATACAGAACAGGATAAAGAAAAGTGTTTTATGTCACCAAGGTAAGCGGCTTCCTGCACGGTAGCCACAATAAAGTGGGTGCTATATGGCTACTCAAGAAATGGCGCACAGAATTGTACACAGATATGAGTAGCATCTTCAAACTTCCAACGAGCATTATTAAAAGTATGAAAAGCGTAAAAAAGGTTTCATTATATTTCAAGGCCTGAATCAGTCTCTTATATACAATAGATACACATTTCAACGACAAGCCGTCACGACGCGTCGTCTCCTAGCCTTCTCTTATCTCCATCCATACCCATGACCTCCTAGTTCGTCCAAATCGCCCCTCTCCATTCTTTTCCAGACCCACATCTCAAACACCTCAAGTCTGCGCACATCCTCCATTCACAAAGACCAATTTTCCGATCCATACAGCGCCACGCTCCAAATTAGTGTTATCGGCCGCATTTTCTTAACGTCTCTAATCAGACCCCCCTCATCAATTCCCACCACTCTGAAAACACTCCTTTAGCCATGGCAATTCTACATGCCCCAGCACTAAACCCATTCTCCTCAAAAATACTAGCCATATTGGTCGATATAAAGGAGAATGGATTTAGTGGTAGGGAATAAGGTATAGAAATTTCCACGGCTAAAGAGGTATTTTCAAAGAGAAGGAGGTTTATGAAAAAAAATGAAATAGTAATGCAAATCGGTAACGCGCAATTTTGTGAATTTACGATAGTACGACCACTTTGAAGAGGAAATTTTTCGGCGAGAATCCTGGCTCTGATGACTCTTAAGTGTCATACACATCGACTGTAGGGGGCGACGGCAGGCTAACTCAACAATATGGCCAGTATCTCAAGACTCAAGCTTCTTCGAATCGCACGATGTTCACCACAACAGAAAAAAAAGAGGCGCGTAAAGCCAATAAAGTCAGCGATTCCACACTTCCTCGAATACTGCCGACTCCCAAAATGAAAATGAGACATACGGTTCTAAAATTTCAGAATCAGATATTCGATGTTTACGGCTGGTGTCCCAATTGTTCCCGGCACGAATAACTGCGGCGTATCGGCGGCATTCCGCACTAATCCGGAGAGAGGTATTTCAACGAGTTCGGAATATAAAATATTAAATTCGATTTGGATTGGGAATATATTTTTTTTAATTGATTTTAAGGGATAAAACTATTCGATATGGCACATCTATGGTAATGAACGGGACAATCGCGTGTAACGATTAATGTTACATTTTAATTTTACATTTAATTTAACAAATAAAATTTGTGAGGGCCTTGGCTGGGTTTTATCACTTAGAAACGGTTGTTTATAAAAAAAATTGGTATTTGGAGTAATTGTTGTCTTTGTTCTGATGAGCCTTATTTGATTCTGGGAGAATTTTGGAGAATTACAAGGTTATTTTGTGATCTTTACGTTAAGTTTAATAGTCTTTTTATTATCCTTAGTGATCTGTGGACTTCAGTGGTTATTTTTCCAATATTACCGGGCGCCTTGAATAATAAAAAATGCCAACCTCCTCCCCTTGATCTATCATCAAGGTACTAAGATTGCTTGGGACGTTTTAGGCGTTTGGTGTTATACGAGGTATAAAATTGTGACTTAATTCCCAGATTTCCAAGTTAAATCTCGATTTGGCGATTATATCGCGAATGTTAACCTCCGAGAACGTCCTTTCCCGTAACGCGCGTGGAAATATCACTGCCAATATACCAAAGATTAATACTCCAAGGGGACTTAAGTCTGGATATAAAAGGGTGCGTTATAAAGACAAGGAGGAAACAATTACGAACTCTCTCTTCTAGCGTTGAGCAGGAGCAAAAACTCAAGCTTTTAATTGGCTGACTCAGGATCCATAAATAATTAATTCACGTGCGCAAACACGTTAATGGGAGGAAAAAAATGATAGAGCGCTCTCGTGCTGCGGGCCAATGAACCCAAAAAGGCGCCGAGAAGGAAGCGGTCCACTTCCTCCCTCTCCTCTCCACTGCCGTGCGGTTACTTCCAACGGAGATAATTTCCATTTGACATTTATTGCTCCTGATGATTTTTAAAACGAAAATTTCAAGCACAGCACTCGGAAAATCGCAAAAAACGGCTTCGGGAAATGGGTTACGGAACTTTCAACATCCTGAAAAACGGGCGAGGAAGAAGGTTTAACGCATAGGATCAGACAGAAAGCCTGTCTCGTTGCTTCAGCGAAAGCGTGTCAGCTTCGAGAAGTGTGATGACTCACCACTATGTGCCGTCCCGTTTCGACTCGTCTCACCATGAGACCTCAAGATTGGGTTTCCCCGATTAAGTCATAGAGACGGGCGATTTAAATTATTATTCTAACGGTCATTTTGATGGGCATCAACCACTTCCATGATAACACGCCTGAAACCATTACAATCATATGTATAAAATAAATAATACATTGAAGAGTAGAAATCGTCTGTCAAGATCTATTATAACTGTTTGACCCCCAAATTCTCATGAATAAACGGAAATTTACAGCGGCTGAACAACCCCACGGAGAACTAATAAATACTGATAATAATCCACACGATTTTTTACGAAACATTTGTTAGTTACATATATTCTGATCCGGGCATGTATAATTTCTAAAACGCACACTTTTTCTGGGTACATGCACTGCGCAAATCGACATTATTATTTAGGTCCATACATCTATGTTAAAATAGATTTGTCCAAGTTTTTAATTTAAATGAAAAAGTTCTGTACTATCAGGTAAAAATATATTATTTTGTGGTCTAACCAGCTTACAGAAGTGTCAATATGTTTTTCTCCACGTCGCAGTCCCAGAATTCAGCAACTAATCCGTCCATTTTTATTGGAGTGTACTCAGTCGGCCTAGTTTTTTCGAGGCATTGTGCGGGCACGACTGTTCGCGATTATCTCTGTTCTAACTGCATCCATTTTTTGTACGTATTTTCACAGAGCTCGGAAAGGACGGGAGTATTAAGTTTTCAAATGCGTGATTTGGAACGTATTAACTGGACTCCCAGCACAATACAGAGCCCATCATAGTCCATAGCATCCTCTTCACTCTGGACTGTATTAGTTCAGTTCATACAGGCTGTTGTTATAACTCGTGATTGAATTTTCCATTATATAATAGCCGAGAAAATGCCCCGTTTAGTTAAACTATCAAATATTACCTGAAAATGCATGTCTATGTATGAGGAATTTTTATAACCTGCTCATAAGTTTTGTTTCTTCGTTTATTTGAATAACGCGAAAGACTGTTAATCTCCTATTAGTATTAAACTATTTCACAACAATGCGGAGGGTTTATTACATCGAAGAAACTGTAAACGGAGGGACATCTAGAGCAGCTTTATTACATGAATCTGTGCCCATGACACGCGAAAACCATGGGCAATAGCCAAAGCAGTAGTTTTTGTCCCTTACGCTTTTTTCGATGTTATTGGTCAAATATTGTAACCATATATTAATGTTTTCCGGCATTTAAGATTATTTTTAATCCTTCCTCAGGACACTCAACGCTTTTTGTATAGTATCATGAAATTTTCTTCTGCACACTCTCATACGTGAAAATTACAAAAACTAAACCAATATTAAAACATAATGAACATTCATGATTATACTTATACGTTTTTCAAATCAATAAGAATTTGGTGGTACACCGGTTTCTTATAGATCTTGACAGACGATTTCCATTATCCAATTTATTATTAATTTTGGACTATAGTTATATATTAATTTCATGGTTTTAGGCGTAATATCGTGGAAGTGGCTGATGTCCATCACAATGACCGTTAGAATAATTGCTCAAAACGCCCGACGCTATGACTTAATCCGGGAACCTTATCTTGAGGTCTCATTGTAAGACGAGTTGAAACGGGACGGCCCATAGAGGCGAGTCTTCACTCTTACTCGAAGCTGCCGCTTATGTTGAAGCAACGAGAAAGGCTTTCTGTCTGATCCTCTGCGTTAAACCTTCTTCCTCACCCGTTTTTCAGGATTGTTAAAGTTCCGTAACCCGAAGATGAATTTATTTGGAAACTTTTGTCGCAAGAAATTTTGTGAGTGCTGTACTTCAAGTTTTCGTTTTGATTATAATCGGGAGTAAGGACATTGTATGTCCGAAGGCGGGATTAAAAATTACCTGAAATTTGGAAAAATATTAATACATAGATTTACCATTTGGCCGAAAACCTCGGAAAAAAACTCAAGGTAAATTTAATAAATTCGCAAGAGTAGTCAACAAATAAAATAAAATATGTAATTTTTTACCTTAGTTGATTGGTTACGGTCTGTTAGCTGTTGTAACATATAGAGCAGAGACGTGTCTCCACTCAAAGAATGAAATGAATGATGACGAAGAAACGCTTAGAATATTCGAAAGGAAAATAATGAAGAGAATATATGGCGCAGTTAGAGATGGACAGATATGGAGAATCAAAATGAACTGGGAGATAAATGAAACATAAGGAGGTGAAGATATAGTTGGATTCTCAAAGTCACAAGATGATGGTATGGCTGAGCCACATATAAAGAATGGGTGAAGGAAGACAGAACGCCCAAAGGACTGCTCAACACTGATATGGAACGGGTCGGGAAGAGAGGAAGACAGCGAAAATGATGACGGCAGGATGTTGAAGAAGATCTGAGGGCAATGGAAGTTGCAAGATGGAAATAGAAGGCAAAAAGAAGATTGGAATTAGTGCTGTGCGAATCAGGGATTTTCATTTCGAATCGAACCGAATCGAATCTCCCAAAAGATATTTCGAATCGAATCGAAACGAACTTTTTTTAAATTTCGGTAGCGAATCGAATCACCCATAAAAATTCGCTTGCGAATCGAAATCGAATCTGTATAAAATGCAAAAGCTTATGCGCCGTTAAATTAATATAGATTTTCACCATATTTCAGGGCCTTAGATTAATTAATATATCCATAGTGGCACAAATAATAGCATAGAATAACATGTGGTCGTTTAAATTTTCGTTTCGCGTGAGGAAAACATCGTCTAAACGGACGGCGCACCATTTTTGGAATGAGCGCCATTCGAAGACGAATCTATCAGATTCGAATATTGCGAATCATTCGGTTTCGAAGCATCCCCATTCGCAGGCGAATCGAATCGAATGAAACCTGATTCGAGTCGATTCGAATCGATTTCGAAGCATTCGCACAGCTCTAATTGAAATGGTGGCATCTGACAGAGGAATCAAAGGCCCACCAGGGGCTGTAGAGCTGATGATGATTGGTTCTTTACGGAGGCTACCCTCAACTGGTCATTTGCGAAATTAAGGATTGGTTTAGGGTACTTTGGTAGAGGAAAGATTATTGCGGCAGTGGAGGAAGAACGGAAGAAAACCCAGCGTCGGGTTCCGCATACTCTCAGCGAAAACAGCAGAGGGGACCAAAGTTCAGCGTCCAATTCGACGGACGAAGTACTACTTTTATGAGTGTCCTCTACACGCTTTAAATGAGGATTAAGATATCATTGAAAAATCTACTCCACAGCAGGGATTCGTATCCGGGCCCTCGGAATGGGGAGTAAATGCTCCACCCAAACATCCAGAAATCTGATCCCCCTCTCCTTTAGAATTGTTTTTATAACTACTCAAATGAGATTTTAAGAGCTACAGATCTGTGATGTAGACGCAAGTCTGAAGCACGAAGAATCTTTGAACCTGAGACATCCACACAGGCGTGGTAAGAACTTAAGAGTTGAATTCCGGAATGAATAATTTCCACTAAGTCACGCCTCCTCTTCACATCTCTCCGAGTTGGATTTATCTATTCTCGCTTCGTTTTGAGTGTATTTTAAAATATTGCAGTGTAACGATATCAAAACCGAGACTTGAACGACTCATCCATGAAATGATAACAAGATAAACGTTTCCAGGTCTTTCCACGGGTTGTTGAGTACGCTGGCGAATTCATTTCCGCCTCGAATAAGCAGTCTTTCGACAGTGGAATCATGTAAGATACCTTCGGAACGGAAACAAACGTGCAACATAAAGGGGAGAGGAGACTTTTATCCTAGCCGAAAAGAAAGCCACCTCCCTTCTATCCTCACGCTTTTCCTCCCAATGGTTGAGGAGAATAGTAATCCACACCCTCGACTATAACTCTGTTAATTTAAGCGTGTTGATCTAAGTTTATCTAACCGTTAAAGACACCCTGAAGGCACTACCCAACTATGGGAGGGTCCACGAAGACGAAATAAGCCATCCATTCACCTCCCTTTGAGTAGGTTAGTGAATTAATTGAAGATTCGAGCCGCGATGACGACGTTGACGGGGTTCTTTTCAGTGGAAATCGCTCATACGTGAACCTTAGTCGTGTCTCATTTTCGTGGAATCACCGGCCATTTTTCACGGCTCGCTTCGTTGTCGTCTGAATGCGATTCTCGCATATTTGTCGAAGTGTGAAAATAAAAACTCGTTGGTATACATTCAATTCTGCGTGAACGGAATTCACGTAATTCGTTCCGAGTAAAGTGCGGTGTCGAGCCGGGTTCGTTGAAGGGAGCCGGAAAATTGGTGGAGATAACATTATCATTAGGCGGTTTTAGGCACACAAAATATAGCATAAATACGGATGTACCCATCACACCATACCTAATCAAGGTAGGCAAAGACGAAGAACTAAGTTATTGTCGTTGTGCCTCGAAAACTGGCTGTCATTATAAAATTTCCTCCAAATACTCCCCTACCTCTGCATACTTCTTTCGCTTCACTCACACGAAAACAATGACAAGCTAAATTTTCAAGATTAACTTTCTGAATAAGATAACGCATGAAATAAAATGTTGCTTCATAATTTCCGCACCACCGTTTTATTACTACCGATCATGGTTTCGATAAAATTACGTCCTTTTCAAGGCATTATTACTATCTTTCACTGCCCATACAAACAAAAGCTTGAAATGTTTTCCAAGAACATTACGAGAACGTAAATACTGTAAAAAAATAATGGTAACCTTGTTAATGAACTCATATTTGACTCATAATCGCCGCTGATGACAATAACTTTTCCATGTTATTTTCGTCATGACATATCCTATGTTTGGCTCGCGCCATAACCTTACCCTAGTCTTGGTGTTTCCCTACCTTCCCTCTTCTCACCTTTTTCCTTGAAATACTAGCCTTCCCAAATATAGGCATGACCGTCCTCCCATTCCCCTTCCCTTCCTTTCAACCAACCCTCTCATTTTCTTCCCCCTCCCCAACCCTCTCTCCCTCGCCTCTCCCAATCAATTACCATCATTGGTCGTTCAATCCTAAGATCGGTTGACTGCAGCCCTCCACCCTTCTCTATCTAAGGCTAGTTCCCTTTCCTCCTGGTATCTCTTCGTTTGTACTTTCCTCTTTATTTGGTCCATGAACATATTCTTTGGTCTTCCTCTGGGGACTTTTCCCTCTATTTTGCCTTCAATTATGTTCCTCACAAACCCAGTGTGCCTCAGGATGGGTCCAATCCACCTTGTTCTTCTTTTATGTATGGTGTTCCACATGGTCCTTTCCTCTTCTACTCTTCTGTAAACCTCATCAATTCTTATTTTGTCCAACCAACCGATGGCGTATGTATATGGACAATGAGAGAAAGAAATGATACCTTGAAAATGACATTACTTGTCGGAACCATGGTCCCGCAGCAATAAAATAGTAAGGAAAGTACAAAGGATCAATTAATTTCATTTGTCTCAAGTTTCGCCAATGCATTGCTTCATACCATCCTCTCCTGAACTTCAGGCTTCTAATATTCTTCCTCTTCAATAGTCGTTCCCATCACATTTACCCTAACCTTCTTGGGTCACCCCATTCTCACGGGGGTTCACTTCACTTTCATAAATACCCTTCACTAATCTACTTTCAAGCTTTGAAGACCTAGGCAATATTGTGAGGAAACGAAACATCACTCATAAATGCAAAACTGAGCAAATTCCACCAGTACAATATGCACTGCGACCTAGTTTTCGCTAGATACTGCATCATAAGGTAAGTACATCATATGTACAGCGCCATATAAAAGATATATTGTACACGCGGAATTTGCTCAAATTTGAGATTCATCAATGATCTACTCTCATTCATTCCTTTAAGGCAGCCAATCAACGGCGTACACTCAAATCTTATTGGTCCAGTATTGGAGCATCCACTTTCAAGGTAATCATGGCATCATCATTTTTTTTTCTCATCTTGTAAAGAATAATATCTAAGAATTATTCCACTTGCAGTCAGAAGAAGAAGAATATAGCGGAGCTAAAAGAGATATTCCAAGATACGTCACTGTTATGGACATTACTGATAGAGAGACAGTTTTCCAACACTAGCAGCAATAGCTAAGCTCGTGGATTTTGCCTAATATCAAAGAGAAAGGAGTGGTGGCTGTGCAATATTTGTCAGCGGGAGATAAATTTCATGGAATTTAATCCAGTGGTCTTCTCTTCCTGCGATCCCCTCAACTCATCGACTATCCCCCTTTGCTCCTCACGTCGAAATCCTTCCCCGTCACATCCAAAGGTGGATTTACAAAATAAAGCTCATCGCGCACATTTCAACTAAAAGAGCTTGCGAGGTATTTCAGTCTAAAGGGAACATTTTTATCAAATTTATTGCACATCGTGATTGGTTGCCGTTGACAACCGCACAAACCGCTTCGGCAAGCGACTTACTCGAGGTTTTAAATATTCTACAAGACGAATTAAAAGAGCTTGTTCCCCTCGCAGTTTACTTCGATTGTCACTCGCTGCAAGGGACTTGTGCAATAAACATGCCAGAGTGAGCTCACCTCAGCACGGCCACTTTGGACTGCGGATCCCGTCCGTCTTTTGTTTCCCCTTCACGCGTCCCCGAAGACGTTGAATATGGGCGTTCGTCAGCCGAGTGCACTCCAGAAACCCACCTCCCCCTCACTTTCTTTCGCGCCCCGCCTCCCGCTGCACTCTACTCCTTAGTGCACAGCCTCCCAGGCGACCCCTCTACGAACTCTCCTTATTGCCCTCACTTAACCGCCCTTCCGCCTTCGCGTTCCGCTGCCTGACTGTCCTCTGCACGCTTCTCGCTCTTAAGGTGGTCGGGACGCTAATCGTAAGTCGTTGAGTGCACGTTACAATAACTTTTCTCGAAATTCGAAAAAAATTCTTGGACCACATTTTTCACATCAGCGCATATGTTCCCCACTAAGTATCAGAAGTTGAGGTAATTCCAAGGTATTTTACTGTATCTGAGGATACAATGTTATCTCCACCCACAATTTAGGCATGGCATTTATGTGATGACTTTCACAAGAAGTGAATTGTGGTGCATTTGCTGAGATTCAATTTTAACCTCCACACCGGGCACCACGAATGAATGTTGTTAAAGACCGATGATAGAACTTCAAAGTCCGCGTCTTCGATTATTTCACTGTATCGTTGGCAAATAATCTTAATTTACTGCTAACTCGAGAACTTATATCATTAATGTAAATAATGAATGAAAGAAGGCCGATCACACTTCCTTGAGGAACACCGGATGTGACAGTGGATGAGTACCGAATATGGAGAGGACGGTTGCTATGCTGGCCAATGCTAGAAGCTGAGGCCAGTCCGCCATCTTCGTTAACCCTCATTTTTCAATAGCGCCTGCGGGAAAACGCACTAATTTGGCAATTTAACAATGTTTTCCATCGATAACTTACTATAAATCAGCATACATTTCCTCCTTTAGTATGCATTCTCCGTAAATACATTGATTATTTATTAAAATTAATAACAAACCGCATTTCCGGAGAAAACTAGGGTAAAATAGAAAAGAATTCATAGCAATAAGTAGCAAATATATATTTCAAGAGTTACTTTCACAAGAGTTACTGGCTTCAGCTTCTAGCATTGGTCAGCATAGCAAATGCCCTCTCCACATTCGGTACTCATCCACCGTCACATCCGGTGTTCCTCAACACCTTCTTTTATTCATCATTTACTGTATATTAATGTATTTACAATATATTAATGATATATGCTTTGCTTTAAATTTCAAACAGATGGTGTATATATATTCTTGATATATATCCGCTAATTTGTCCATTCTATCGTTATATTCAAATGAAAGTATAGAAAGAGCAGGGTTAAACAATATGGTTGTTATTTTGGTTTTCAGGCTTCAGTTTTAGGATGAAGTGCCCTCTCCATATTCCTCAATGAAAATAACCATACATAGCTACTGTGATATAAATGATGAAAGAATTATGGTTAAAAAATTTCGCCTCAAAGTGTTGTTTTGATCCAGGTTTACGGCGAAGAACTCGAAATTTCAGCGAAATTCGTACGTAAATAGGCGTTTAATACTCGACATGATGAATACAACATGAAAATAAGTAAGACGAAGACTAAATTCTTAATATGCAGAAGAGAGAAGATGAATGCAGAAGTCACCCTGAGAGGAGAGAAATTAGAGCAAGTGTATTCCTTCACCTATCTTGGAAGTACCATCACGTGGGACGAAAGTATAACGGACATCAAGCCCAAGCTGAGAAGGTGTTCATGGGATAAAGACAAATATTGTGCTCAAAGAGGAGAGGACTACAAACCAGGGTACAGTATGAGAAAACCTTCGTGCGAAGCACTCCACGGATCGGAAACATGGACCATTGGAAAACCTAACCAGGATAGTCTAGGAGCTTTTGAAACCTGGTGCTGGAGGAGAATGCTGAAGATAAAAAGGACGGAAAAAATAAGAATTGATGAAGTGACATTGATGAAATAAGAATTGATGAAGAATGTCTGTCGCCAGCCTTGTTCAATATATATGTTGAGGACATGATCCATAAATCTTTTGATGGGAGAGAGAAAGGAGTCAGCATTGGAGGTAGGAAGATAAGAAGTATAAGATTCGCAGATGACATGGTAATAATAGCAGATGATATGCAATCACTTCAAAGGTTGATAAAGGTTTTGGAAGAAGGGATGACGGAATATGGGATGAAGATAAACCTAGGAAAGACAAAGGTGATGCCAGTAAACTGTGAAAATTATACGAGTGTAAAAATAAATGAAGGTGTAATATGAAAAGTTAAAAGCTACCGGTACCTAGAAACGATGGTGACAGACGACTGGAGAAGTATTGCAGAAATAAAAGCAAGGGTAGCAATGGCAAAAGAGGCCTTCAGTCAAAAGAAAAACTTGCTATGCAATAAAAGCCTGGATCTGGAGCTGAGAAAGAGACTAGCTAAATGTTATTCATGGAGCGTTTTCATGTATGGATGTGAAGCGTGGACATTAGGTAAGAGGGAAAGGAATAGAATAGAAGCTTATGAAATGTGGATGTGGAGAAGGATGGAAAAAGTAAGATGGGTAGATAAGATGAGAAATGAAGAGGTTTTGAGCAAAGTAAAAGAAGGAAGGTCGCTCCTAAAGGAAATAAGGAAAAGGAAAGGAAACTGGCTGGGCCATGTGATGAGAGGGAAAAGTATAATAACTGTTGCACTTGAGGGTTCAATTGAAGGAAAGAAAAAGAGAGGAAGGAGAAGAATTAAATTGGTGGATCAGGTGAAGAACATCAGCTATAATGAAGCAAAGAAGGAAGCTCGGGACAGAAGCGGATGGAGACAGCAGTGGTGTACGGGACCTGTCAGCAGACAGAACACCAGATTATGATGACAGAAGATTAGAAGAGGAAAAGACCATATGAAACACCATACAGAAAAGAGGAACCAGATGCATTGGACATACCCTGAGACAAAATTGGTATGCGAATAAAATAAATGAAGGCAAAATACAGGGAAAAGTCCCCAGAGGAAGACCCAGGAAATTATACTGGACCAAATAAAGAGGAAAGTACATTCGAGGAGATACCAGAAGGTAAGTGAATTAGCATTAGATAGGGAAGTGTGGAGGGCTGCAAACAACCAATCTTTGGATTGGACGACCAATGATGATGATATCCGCTAATTCGTCAATTTCATCGTGTTAACCAACGAGAAGTATGGAAGGAGCAGGGTTAAACTATACGGTTGTTATTTTGGTTTTCAGGCTTCTGTTTCATGACGTAGTGCCCCCTCCATTTCCCTCAATGGAAATAACCACACATGCTGCGATATAAATAATGAAAGAAATACAGCTAAAATTTTTCTCAATTAAAGCGTAGCTTTAACTTGGATTTTCGGCTAAGAATTCGAAATTTAAGCTAAAGTCGTACATAAATACGTGTTCTATACGCGGCATGATAGCTTGACATTAATAAGGAACCATTGAAAGTTTGTGAGAAAATCTGTTTACATGTCATCAAATTATTTTAAAATGTAAGGTAAGTGCCGTAAAAGGTGACCCTACGAGTTACAATAGCATTAAAATAGCAATTGAAGCTGACCGTAACTTCGATATTATGTCTTCGGAGTTCTTAACAAACTGCCATGCATAACGCCTCTCGGGTGGATTTTACTCCGTCGTACAAAACATTAATAGAAATACCAGGAACCTAACGGTTTCCCTACCACATTCCAGAGGCACAATCATGGATCGTCCCTGCGCGTGGACAATATTGATATCCACAGTTGCGAACGTCCATTGTCGCGAACTGTTCGCAGTCACGGTTCATGCGACTTGCTCTACAAATGCGAGAACAGTGATTTTTTTTACAAGAAATAGGCGCATTTCGACGAACCTTCATCACATTTTTTATCGCCATTAGGGGGTTCCACCATAGATGAGCACTAATGTGGAGCATCAATTTTTGAAAAATTTCCAAACTATGAATTCGGTTTTTTCTTGCTAGCCACTTTAAAGAACATGAAATTTGTCCTGCTACACCGTCATAATGCTAACGAAGCTTAAGTCTTGCTTAATGTTTAGTTTCACTCTGTACCGAAACTAATTGTAAGAGGAAAGGTATTGACTCATTATGGGGCATAAATATTTATAGGATTCAACATTCTTTACAGAAAATCGCTAAATTTTGTAAGGAAGACCAGATAATAGGGATAGGGGTACAGAAGAGAAGAGACAATGTACTAAACAAGTAAAGCTAATGAGGAATTTTGCGGATACCAGGACTATTTTCAGTGTTACTACCACAGTGTTCAGAGTTAAAGCATAAATAATCACGATAACGCGATAGCACGCTCTATAAATATCGGCAATAAAGACCCTGGGATTGACTGTCAGTAAAAGGATTAATATCCCTTCGTATGTGATATCACATCTTATTCAAGGCAACGGCATTAAAAAAATAATAACAAAGCCACCGTGTTACCATCGGATATGTTGGCCGGAATAATGAGTCGGTCGCGCGACCAGCGTAATTAAGTCGCAGGCAGGTGATGCCAGTTAAGCGGGGCGAGGGTTTGGGTGAACCAGAGAGAGAGTCTGGAGAAAGCCACGAAGGTGTTCTTCACGACGGGGACTTCGTGGGGGTCGGTATGGGAGGGGGGGGGGTCCAGACCCAGCTCCTCCCGAATCGATTTTGACAAAGCTTGAAGGTGACCTCCTGGGAACTTAATCTTCCTAACATCCATCCCTGGTCCAAGCCCTACTGAAACCCATAACAGGGAACCGCTGGAGACTCGGGAGGTTGCAAGCAAGTCTAAGTACACTTAACCCAAGAAGTCTACACTGTTGCCCAGTGAACCACAGCATTATATTTTCTCTGAGGTATCTTTTGCGAAACTAGGAATTCCGTTGGCTTCCTCCTATAAAAAACTTATTTTCTTATTTCACAGTAACTCGTATAAATGAAACATCAACTTCCGCAAGAAAATCTCTGTAAATATTATTAAAATATAAAATTCCGTTCAAATGTTGCTGTAAGCGAGCCTTTTAAAGAAAAAAAAGTATATTTTTCATGAAATTTTAAGCGTCAAGCAAAGCAGATTAAAGGCATTTCGCCAAATGCCAATAATTTTAATGACAGCTGTTACATTTAATAGTTCGTATTTTTTATATTTCCTAGAACTTCATGGTTAATTATTAAGCATTGCTATAGTTACACGAAAAATGCACACCATGCGAGTTTCAGAATGACATGCAATATGTTATTTTATCCCGCAAATGATCACTAGGATTGACAGTAGCCACAAAGCAAGAAAGACAAACTGACGAACTGAAAATATATTGGGAAGAGTGAATTTTTTGATGAGGCTAAATACTTGGGAACCATTGTGACTTCAGACCCAGCTCGAATGGGGGGAACATGCAAAACATCTGCGGCGCAGCATTAATCCTTTCCGCCATAGTCGACAAAAGTCAATCTGCAAATATTTGTGCTTCGCCGCGATGATCGACTTTAGTACACGACCTTGAAAAAACTTTTTATTTGGAAAAAAATACGAATATGACTTTCGTTTTTTCATTGTAAAATGAAATTCTCAAAGAACGCTTGTTGAATACCAGATACATTGTGAAAGGGTTAAGAAAACTAGTATTTATCCAGCAAATAACTGGAAGGCCTCATGATAAAAAAAGAACATTCTTTTTCGCCCTGGTAAGGACGCACTTAAGACTAAGCCGCGAGCTTTTGGGAAATTTCACCGGAGGATTTTATTTGTAAAAAGAAACAGAACAGCAAGGAAAGCAGCATGCTTAGTTTGGTTAAAGCACTGAGGTACATTGATAGGGCATTAAGGCAGACTGTAGTCTGACAACCGAAATAAGACCCATATTGATTATCTCTGCTCTTTTCGTACTTCCCTTCGAATAGCACGACGGAATGGACGAATTAGCGGATGAAAAAAAAGAATAGTTAGGCTACTCTTCCTCCAAAAATTCATAACAACGCACTTTTTAAAATTTAATCCTAACTGCCAAGTGTCGCACCATTCATTTATAGCATCTAGGTCATTCTTCAACGCAATTCTGTCAGACTCAGTGTCAATATCCCTGTACAATACTGCGCCGTCCGCGAAAAGACGATACGTATAAGTATATACTTTCACATTTAATTAAGTAAGGTGCGCAAAGCGTTCTATGCGGATTCTAGCCAACCTTCGACTTACGCGAGATAATACTGTGCTCATTCATCCCGGAGATAATTTGCTTAAACTGTTGAGCAAACACAGAATATTTTTACTAAACAACAGAAACACAAATCATTAAATTAATTAGTACGCCATACATAAATTAAATCGGAAAAATATAAGTGAGCTTAAAATGAGCTACCTGCCATTACTGCAGCATTTGTAGCAAACCCATTATGTGGCACATGATGGTGAAAGTTAATTTCTTCACTGTAGTTCATGTTGGCGATAAGTCACCCCCTGCCAAACAACCTTGTGTTGGCTGGCAGGGTAATAAGTAGATGTAGAATATCCACCATCTGTTTGAAATTTAAGTTAGGTAACTTATTAACTGCTGCCCCGATACTGCCCCTTAACATCGGGTGTAATCATGTCCCACCAGCAACAACGGACAATAACAAGCACCTACGTCCGGAGTAGTGAAAAATATCCCCGGACAGGACACAACCCCGCGACCATTGGATGAACAGGCGAGGGCCCAGGTGAGAAGAATAGGCCATACTTCTTCGTAAAACATTTAACCTTTACCTTTCTGTAATTTTTATTTGATTGCATTTAGTACCAAAGTAGTTCCATTATCACTTCTACAAGATATCCTTAATCCGGTAAAATATATGCTGCTTTTTGACTCGACTTAGATACTTCCTTACGACTTAGATATGTAGATACTAACAATATGCTACATGTGACCCTGTTCTCTGGCATGTCTCCCTTAAATATCCTACTTGCCTGGCAATACTGCATGTTTAGTGATCTTCACTTC
The DNA here is from genome assembly GCA_963169105.1 of Ceriagrion tenellum. Lineage (NCBI taxonomy): Eukaryota > Metazoa > Arthropoda > Insecta > Odonata > Coenagrionidae > Ceriagrion > Ceriagrion tenellum. Next base: position 88,915,674 of record OY720634.1, read on the forward strand.
CTGCCACACACCCTCGAGGTGGCTCGCAGGGTATTATGTAGATGTAGATGTAGACTTCGCCGTTCCTCCGAATCCACGAATGTATTCGCTGCACTGCCCTCGAAAGAATGTGACGTCATATCCCGACGTGTGATCCAACTACCCCCTATTCTAGTTACCTCGGGCAAGGGCTCTGCCCCGTAGACACAGGGGGCGACTTAAACCGATTACAAAACTCCTACCACTTCCTTGAAGCAAAAACGAATGCCTGAGCTGACCAGCAATTCTCGCTCTCGGACTCCTCTTGTTTCTCCGAGATAGCCCGCACTTTCCCCGATCCACACTGAAGAGGATTATATCCACAATCACACAGGAGACAAGGGAGAAACTTGATTATAAATTAATCTGTTTCCCACTGTTAACTAAGCCAACCTCTCCGGCGAACGAGTAACACAAAGACAGGAAGCCAAAGGAATAAATATATAGATGTCTGTGTGTACGCCTATATATATATGTACCTCACCATTGAGCTCCGACGACGGTTTAGGGAACCAATTAATCCCTTTCTCTAAAGAGCCAACTGCCCAACCTCTGGTTGCGGTCGATCCTCTACGGCCAAAAAGGGTCTCCTTCGTCCCAAACCCCATATCTTCACCTCCAACCATATCGCTCCTTATTGAATGCACACCTATCTAAATCCTTACGGTCACAACAATCCCGACACAGACTCCTACAAGCCGATATTTCAAGCTACGGAACTGACTAATTCCAAAGACATTTTCCACGTAAATTGACAAACAATGTATTTCACAAATTAAATCTCACTTCGTATTTAATTAGTGAAAATCCATTATGAAAAATCAAAATGCCTGTGTAATTTTTCACAGCTTCTTTTTGAAAGACAAGTTTTATCGATTTCTGAATGGTCGGGTCTCTGAATGAAAATGTCGCCTCTGCGATGAATCCGGTCGTTCAAAATAAATCTGAATGAAAAATTACCAAAGTAATTCGATTTTTTCAAAATAGTTCTATCTCAGCGAATGATATAAGTAAATCCCTCTCGGGTTATGAACCGGGTCAACGTTTCAACTAATGTTTCGGCAACCGTAGTAATTTGTAATAATGGGAAATTCTTATAGTCCCGATGATGGTGAGCGAGACACTATCCGAAACGCTGGCAAACATGTGAACTATGACCCGAAAACAATTTAATGAGTAATTTTTATAGCCCAGGTGATGGTGAGAGAGACGCTAGCCGAAACGTTGGCAAATATGAAACTGTTGACGCAGTTTGTGAACCGAGAAGAGTTCATGCTCTCCTGTTCTTAAGACTACACCTGTTTTTAATAAGTATACCACTTCTTTAGAATCTCTTCCGGCTCTCGGCTCTCATCTTATTTCTCAACATTGATAAACCACCGAAGCACACTCCTTTGATGCACGTCCATTACTGGAGCACATAACCAGCATCCCATCATGATTCAATCATTCCTGACCCCATCCATTCTACTTCATCCAAAAAAACTTCTCACAATCCACTTCAAAAACATCATTATCACTACATTTAGTTAAATCCTAAGCTGGCCATAGCCTACCTATCATAGATTTCTTCTTCTAAGGTGATTCTGTCCTCAGACAGGTTTCAACTGAACTGCACCCTCCATGCTCGTCTATCGTGTGCTGTCTCCCTCAGCTCTTCGTAACTCCTTCCATTTACAATATCCGTCAACATACTATTTCTTCGTCTTCCTCTCCCTCCCTTTCCCTCGATCTTTCCTTCTAATATTCTTTTCAGAGGGCAATCTTTCCTCATTACTATATCTTACCATCATTACTAACAACTCACCCAGCATGAAATTTCCCGCATGATTTATCTTAATGCATCGTTCAGTACCTTGTAGGACTATTTATGAATCGCAGCAATATTACTAACCAATTAGTTGCATCATAACGTGTGTTACATGGTAGCATGCTAGTGTACGTAGCACTCCTCCAGTTTCTGGACTGACCGCGCATTGTCACCCCGACTGCTTTCGGCTTGTGGCTAGCAGCCATGAGGAAGTGTGCAGCTGTGATTTGAGTCCTGCATGCTTGGTGCGAAATCACCCCGTGCCATACACTTAGGTGGTGGCTTGCACGGCCTTTCGTAGATGTAGTTGTACCCTGACAGTCATCGAATAACGTCGAGAGAGGATCAATTCAGGACACTGCGATTATCGCTTCCCTAGGCATACTCTAATCATAGTAGGGATAATGTTTGACATTTATTTTAGCACGTAAGACACTTGCTCCCAATTTACAAAAATTGCCACCCTCTCCCCACCTGTGCTCAATATAGATACCCCTCCCATACAGATATCCCGGCTAAGTCCCTGTTAGCGAGGGAAAACCTTTCCTCTCCGTCCGCCACGATCGCCGTGGACCCATTTCACTCTCTCTCCCCTTGCATACTACCGCGCCACTTCCGGACCATTGCCTACACACCACATTGTCACAAAACTTTGGCGCAACTTAAGCATTTCAAACATTTAATACCTTCTGAATTGCGCAAAAAATTGATTAATTCTTTGTACATTCCTCATATTCAGTATTGTTCACTCGTAATGTCTGACTTAACCAATGAATTGCACGATAAAATGCAAATAGTTAAATGCCGGGGTAAATATTATATGTAATGTGGCATTACATGAGCACATTACGCCTAATTACCTAAAGATTGAATGGTTAAAACTAGAAGACCGAAAAAAATTACAATTCTCTATTTTTATGTTCAATCTATTGTCAAGCAAGGCTCCTGATTATTTATATGAAAGAATAATTGTCAACTTAAGTAATTCTGACAGGGTTGTTAGGGCACGAAGACGGTTCAAAATACCGAAATGTAGAACAAACTCATTCCAGCAATCACCTTTAACCACTGCAATGAGAATTTGGAAAGATATCCCTGATCAAATTGTCAATGCAAAAAATACATATCAGTTTAAAAGGCTCATGTCAGCTCACTTGTATAAAAAATCTTTGTAAAAAAATTTTCTTGTGCACACCTTAATGGGAAATGATCTGTCTCACTAATTTTCCGATGTGTAATTATGTGTATATTTATATTTTTTGTACAAGTGTATATTTACATTTTTGTACGAGTGTATATTTGTATATTTTGTTAGAGCTTATATGTATACCTTTGTATGAGGACATATATATCCCAATTTATGTAAATTAGTAAGGCAAATCAACATTTCAATATTTCATATGTTTCATAGTTTCTAATGTATAGTCTGATCTCGCCTTAATAATTTATTTGTAAGAGTACCAAAATATTAATTGACACATTGTATACTGTTCCATAGGACACCAGTCCTAGAACAATAAACCTCTATTCTATTCTATTCTACACACCAGCCAGTAAATGGGTTGAGAGAGTTTCCGGCACCGGTGACCAAAATGTCATCCGCAAAGTCCCACTCCCGCTCCCCGCGAAACTTACACAGCTTGCCTTTCCGTCAGGGGAAAAGAAATTGAGGCGCGCCTTCGGGAAGTCGGTTCTACCTAACAACAATTAAGGCTCGACTGAAAACCGCTTCCTGATTCAACCATTGCTCACCCGTACCGTTAATCCGATGCTCGAGCAAACCGTGGTTATACGGCCGAATTAAAGGCTCAAAATAGCACTCGTCACGAAGAGGACCAAAGAGTCTGGCCGACAGTAACAAAAATCATCGATCCTTGGATCCCAGATGTGCTGGGAAAAATCTCAGGAGCCATCTCATTTACCAATGCCCAGCGTGGAGCACTAGGTAAAACCAAAACTTATTAACAAATAGAAAGAAATTATTTTCTGCGTGTCAGTCTTGTGCGATCATATCTGAAATGGAAAATTCTTTTGCCTATCTACCAATAATACTGCACAGTTCAGCGGATAATGCGAATGAATTCGTCTATAGTGTAGCATTCTAAGGGACGGGCTTCTCCATTTAGTGCTCTGCTTTTTCCCCTGGAGCTAACGTTTGGTGCTCCGCTGTCCCCACTGGTGCTAACTTTTATCATTATTTATAATTATTATTTAGTATTATATTACAGTTAAGTTACATAAGTATTATTATTATTGCATATTATTGTATTGTCATCCAGTACTGAGCCATGCTAAAAGTTTCAAGTTTCTAGCTAATCGGGAAATTGCTTTAAAATCGATTGCAAAATTTGTACCAAACAGACAGACAAGAAAGCGAGTTAATGCAAACTTGGTTTAAAAGTTACAGTGTTGTGTCCGTGGTATCCACCACTCCATGGTTAGGAGGAAAGAAATACCTTCGCAGCAATATAAACTTTGGGACAAGTAGATACGAATAATACAAAGGTAGTAAATTATTTGAAAAAGATCACCAATTTGATGTTCCTGAACCTTAAAAAGAGATCGGTTCCTGATATTAAAAACACGCGACATATAATTATTATCATTAATAACAATTAACCGAAGCAAAATTATCCAAATCATTCAAGAACTTTTAGCTGAGTAATTTTCCATTATTACGGAAGACATTTCACGCACTAAGTCCCATTTTTATGGCCTAAAAATAAACAATGTAAACCACAGTAAAAATCAAAATGAAGGGTGCATTCATTTGAAAAATATGAGTGATTAAAATTCGGAGAGATACTATTAAGTTTCATCCACGAAATGCACAGCTAGTAAAAAAAAACCAAAGCACCGAAGTAGCATTAAGATATTTATTGGAAATTAACGTACACAATTGAATCACGATTGACATCCCAGACATGCACAAAACATTGGACGCTAAAAATTCATAGGCGCGTTTCATTTGCTTTCCCCTTCCCTTCACCGTGACGAACGTGTACATTAGTTAGCAATGATACATCGCATTTCATGAAACGTTAAATCGATAAGTCACGAAGTCCACAAAAGTCAAACAACATTCGCCCCGTTTCACAATGGAAGCGGCCTCAGAATCTGCGAAGCACACACCAAAACCAGGGATCTATTCATTTCGCAAAATTAATATTCGACCGTTACGCACTTTCCCGAAACGCGATCCTCGATGAATTATGTGAAAACTGGTCGGCCTTCATCGTTAATTTGGACTCTTAAATCGCCATCAATCGGCCGTGGCAAAAAACAAAAAAGCCCCGGCGGGCCCCTCTTCTGTGCATCGCTCGAACCTCGGCAAGCTTCGGCGATGTACGGACTGGAAGCGCGCGCTTAATGGACGCATGACGAATTCAAACGCTCCGATGGGTTGAGCGAACGTGACCCCTCCCCCCCGCGATGGACTAACAAATTACACATTTTCTGTGAGCGCTACACGTGAGAGACGCACGCATCTTTTTTTTCCTCGACGGGATGCGCGATTTCTGTGAAATTAGTGAACCGTCTAAAATGAAAAAAGTGGCGGGGACAAAACAAACTATCTTTATTTAGATCACACGAGGCTTTTCCCGACGCCATTACGTAAAATTGTCACCTGAATGTATAAATACCCACCTCGATATTGGCCACATGGAGTTAGGCATGGAACGATCCGTTGAAAACGGCTAAAAGATTCGATGATCTGAAATTCGATGCTAAACAACGTTTCCGATAACAGCTTGCATTTTGGAAAAACGAAAAGTTATTCCAACTTGATGCGTTTTAAAGTTCAATAGAATAATATAAATACCTATTGAAAAGATTTTTTGGTCGCAACAAGGCGTTCCTACCAGTATGTATCCATTTCATCACTCCTAAACCCTTACATTCCTACACGACAAGCTTTCCCTCAAACAAAGACTAGAAGAGGAAAGGCCCATATGAAACACCATACAGAAAAGAAGAACAAAATGGATTGGACACACCCTGAGACACAATGGATTTGTGAAGAACATAACTGAAGGTAAAATGAAGGGAAAAGTCCTCAGAGGAAAACCAAGGAATAAATTCATGGACTAAATAAAGAGGAAAGTACATGGGAAGAGATACCAGGAGATAAGAGAATTAACATTAGATAGGGAAGGGTAGAGAGCTGCAGTCAACCAATCTTGAAATGAGCAACCATCTGATGCCAGAAATTAGGACGTTAGGATAAGCACTGTCCTAAAGCCTACCAATCAACTGGTACATTCAAATTAGTAAGTTATCTTATCAGTTGCTCACCAGTATAAAGGTATCATGTCTGGAAAAAAATACGTATTCACATATAAATTTCACTTAAATTTCGAACTCCGCGCCTCAAAATGAAGTCATAACAATGTTTAATAAAAAAGAAAATTTTAAAATATTAACTTTTTCATCATTAATGTGACTACATGCATGGCTATTTCTACCTTATAAACAGATATTCTTAAGTGAATTGTGATCCAAGAATTTTATCTAACTTTCTTGAAAATTCATTAAATAGTGAACTCAATGACTCACTCCAGCCACTTGAAGAGAATACGAGTGGATGAGAAGGACCCCTTTGCGTCGTTTCAGAGACGGCAGATGTTTTCTATACAGGTAATACCTCGGAATACATGCGGCCTCGATGGACCGAACACTAGAGAATGCCACATAGCAAATATGAGGGGAAAGCGGAGTTTCGCCCGTCAGTTTCGGTCATTCATACCGGCAGATTTCCGCGCGGCAAATGCTCCGCGATGGCGGTGAAGGGTTCTCGGTCGCTCAAGTGTCGGAGGAGAGATAGAATGGACGACCCAATCTAAAGAGTTTTGGGAACGATGAGGACTTCTCGAAAAGAGAAGGCACAGAAATAGGATGAGGGAAGTTTATAATGACCGATTTCGACCCAAAACCAAGTGCATAGCTAAGGGTAGTACTTCCTATGTCTCATCATCTAAAGCATCACATGCAAACTACAGAAGTTTACCGACTCATGACCGGATAGTCCACAACTTAAGGCAAAAGCCTGTTAGTTTGGCACTAATTCGAATATGATAGCGGATAGTACATTTTTCGTAACATGCGCGTGGATTTTAATCGAATGAACGAGGATGCAGTAGCTCTGTATTTGCTAATAAATGGATGCCGACGAGGCTATGATCCTATTTCGGTGGAGAGATGAGAAATTTTCGAATAAACTCATTATGCGCGATCTTAAAATGTGCACCGAAATACATTCTTAGAGAAATGATAATTTCAGTAAGGAGATTTAAGCCGGTGAAATCATTCATTATCACATTTCATCATAAATGGCCTGCACCGTGTATTTTTGCCAAGTCTATCGGATAAGGCAAGGAGAAAGTTGCTAAAAAAAAGTTGCAATTGTGAAGAAAAAAAACTCTTGGAACCCAATATTATGACATAATGATAAAAAATTTTATATTTGAAAGCTAGACTCTTCCGTAAACGTTAGATTTCCACAATTTTCTTTTCTCGTCCGTTCTTCCTCATCAGAAACCTCAGCTTTTAGAGGAATTAGATAGGAAGTCGCTATGAACTCGAAGACTACACGCTAGTGATAGTTTGCTTGAGAAATTCCGAACTTGTTTGTATCAAAGCGACACAAAGAAAATTATTTTGACGCCACACTACATCTCTAGAACCATCAGAAGCGATAAAAAAGATAGATACGCTGCCGAATGGATAGGTACAATTATTCGTTTTTCCAAGCACAATAAGACACCATAATAAAACTGAGCTCCGCTCAAAACACACCATTAATACACTTCACCATTACACCTCCCTAAGTATTATTCTTTACACCTTTATACAGCTGGTGCCCCAACCCTCCCTGCAAAACACCAATTCGGCAGCTCGTACGGTAGTATGTAGATGCGGAAAATTTATTAGTCCATTTTTTTTACAAGCACAAGTCCGGGTGCTCTGTTCGTTCTCTTCCTCTTTTCCACAAGTCCAAATCTCACACCCAGGGACGGTCTGGTGAAACAATAAATCTAATTACTCTTCCCCCTCTCCCGTCTTCACGAAGACTCCAAAAATTAAATTTCCCGCTCCCATGAAGATTAAAATTAGCGCCGCTCGCACGCCGGCAGGGGAACCTTTGCAAGCAGGTGCAACACGGACGGAACTGGGTCACTGAATTAGCGAAGCGAGGACTGGGTGAGTGGGGACGATCAAGTCTGCGGCTAATGACCTTCGACCCGAGTTAACCTGGGTCCCCAGTTGGGTCGAAGCGACGCAACCAGTGCGCAGTGCCGGGACTGATCGGACCCCAGAGAGAGAAACAGACAAGAGGGATGAAGGGAGGGATGCGACGAAGGGGGTCTCCCACCCCCCGTGGAAACCCTTTTCGATGCACTTCACACCGCCACGGTGATTCGCAAACTCAAAAGGCTTCAAGCCGTGTTTTATGGAGAAGATAATGGCTTTCCATACCGTAATAAAACTGAGCTCCACTCGAAACGCACCCTTAATACACTTCACCTTTACACCTCCCAAAATATTATCCTTTACACATTTATACGGCCTTTAAGATAGTCCCAGATGAATTTGGTCTCATCTTAAAGAAAAATATTTCACCTATCAAATGACACCAAAAAGTCTACCCCTTATTACATGATTTTCGGAGATATTTGCCAAAAAAACCAGCCCTTTTACATGGGAAATGGTACGTGTAAGTACTCCAGAGAGACATAATTTACATAATGAGGTATTTCGAACACTTAGATGTCGTTAAAAATCTAACAGTGAGTAGCTTGCATGTTTTCTCAACTATATTTGAAATTTAATCATAATGTCACCGTAGTAGGTTCTAGGATATCACAAAAAACCTTCCGTTTTGAAGCTCTGCGGCACGTCCCGCGCGAAAAAAATGAGTCAAGTTAAAGACTTATTTAGTTATTTTCATTTCATTACTTACAATTTCTCTCATATAAAACTATATAATTGCACCATTAATAAGTCAATATTTAATTGATGTGTCCTACAGCTGGTGTAATTAAAACGTATAATTGGAATATGGTCTTTATTATGTCTAGGGAACTGTCTCGCTCGGACTACCTTAATATTATAAGGTTATGGTAAAACATAATAGACGACATTAGAGAAATTTTATTATTCCGCGTTTATCCATTTCAAGGACGCACCTCTACGCGAAGGCGCGAAAACGGAATGACATAAAAGGACTACCAAACCTCGCATCGACACTGAAGAAGCCAGCTGGAACGCTGGCGAAATAATGTCCTACAAAATTAATAAACGCGGAAGAAGGCCCGGAAAATCATTCTCTTCACCACAAAGACACCACGGAAGCCTTAACGGAAACTACAGAAAACTTGCCCCTCCTCACGACTGTTTATTTGGTCGACAATGATTTCAACGCTAAGGCGTCATTTTCAAAGCAAAATTGCTTGCCTCCTAGAGGTACGATTTTCATTTACACCTACATAACACCCTGCGAGCTGCCGCATGGGCGTGCAGCAGGTGATAGGACGCGAGCTACAATTATGGAAAAATTGACTAGAATCCATAGCACTAAGCAGCCACTATATTTTTTAAGAGTCACTTGCCTTTAAGGTAGTACGAGTGAGATAGTTCCCCAGTCATAATAGAGATCATATTCGATTTATACGTTTTAATTTCACCAGCTGTGAGACACGAATTATATTTTGCATTATTAATAGTGTAATAATACAGTTTTATATGACAGAAATTGTAAGTAATGAAATGAATATATATAAAAAAAAGTATTTGACTTGATACATTTTTTCACATGGTACGTTTGAAACTCCATCAAAACGGAAGGTTTATTGTGATCCCGAAGAATTTACTGCGGTGACAATATGATTAATTTTAAAAAAATATTTGAGAAAACACACAAGCACACTGTTGTTTTTTTTATGTGATCTAAGTGTAGAAAATGCCTTGATTTTTAATAAAGGTCTCTCTGGAGTGTATACACGTACCATTTCCCATGTAAAAGGGCTGGTATTTTCTGGCAAATATCTCGGAAAGTAATGAAGAAAGGGGATGAATTTTTGGTGTCAATGGAAGGTTTACATATTTTTCTTAAAAATGAGACCAAATTCATTGACTTCTAGGTAAAATGATATTTCGTTCAAACTACCTTAAGTTCAACCAGATGGTTGATATTCTTGCTTTACATCCACACATTCGCCCATTCCGTCGTGCTATCCATTGGAGAGAAAGAAAAGAGCAGGGTTAAAAGATATATTTCCAAACATTGCATGTAACAAATGATATGGTACGAAGTCACTCGCACGGGTGCATATACCTTCGTATCATATCATTTGTTGCATGCAATGTTTGGAAATTTGTCAATTTCGTCGTTTTAATAACGACAATGTTGGGTTTATCCACCGCGACAGTGGCTTTGCAAGCGCGACTTCGTCTCATGTGCTACAATGTAGACTTGAGGCCTGAACATCTAGTTCGCATAAACCCCCCCCTCGAAATTCGCCTTGAAGGAAGATGGCTTGGTGGTGTAATGCCTGGGATGTCTTTGGTGGTGGTGCCATCACGGACGAAAAATTGTTTACATTAAACTTTCGGCTCTTCCCTAATTTTAAAAATATAGTACTTTCGACACTAATATCAAAATTCGTATATCTGAACTTAAAACGCAAGACAGTAGGGAGAGGACTCCTGTCCCTCATTGATAACATATCGGTACCAGGTGCACCAAACACGGTGCGACCCTTCCTCACCTCCCTCTTCCGCCAGGCACTTATAGAAGACGATGCAGATGCAGAAGGAGGAACGTCATCGCCAGTGTAGGGGGAGGGATTTGGTGGCACTTATTCCCTCCCCCCCCCCTTGGACGCCGGACTACTAATAACGGACTTAAGTTATAAATGAAACAAAATGACTATTATTGATAAAAATATGTATTTTGCATAACAAACTGAAATAAATATATATTGAACTAACTGGCTAACACACCTGACCGGCAAGTGGGAGATCCGGGTTCGAATCCCGGTCAAGTCAAATGATTTTTTATTGCGAATTTCAACCCTGGTGTTAAAAAATATAGTTGTTATTACGGTTGTCAGGCCAAAATTTAGTGACTTAATGTTCTCTCAATCTACTTCAATGAATTCAATCAAAATCGGTACTGATAACGACGCAATCCAATAGAAAAATATGTGAGCTAGAATTTTAATCAATCCATAGTAAATGGAAACAGTTAGGAAATTCCGTTACAACTGTTTCATTCTGACCGTCAAACATCTCTTAATAAAATAACGCGACGTGTTTGAAGAATTAGCGCGAACAATCTCGACTTATTGGATTTCCCACGAGGCTTACAAAAGCTTTCCGAGCGATGAATTGGAATTATTGCTAACACGGTGTTGTGGCCGGCGCATGAAAAATAATCGAAAATAAACAGCGGTCCTAAAATTAATGCGCTGTTATTCGATTAAAAATGACTACCTGGTTCCCCTTCGGCAAACATTTCTGCTTTTGGGGTCCACTTAATGAAACCTTTTTCGTTTTGTCTTGCAAAGCTGATTTACACTCTGTTTTTTAATGCTATTGATTCCATTTCCTATTATTGCTACCATTCGCCATGGACCAAAGCTGGAAGATAGATATTAATTTGGGAGCAGTTGTTGGTATTGGCTCTTAAATTAAGTAAATTTCAATACACACAATGTCACTGAATGAAGCAGTTGAAAGACGCATGTTTCTGCGAGTTATTTTTTTCCATCTTTATTCACAGCTAAAAGGCTACTTTGGCCATTAAACATAACCACATTACATACAAAGAAATGAATAAAAGGTCATATTTTTACTTCGTCAAGACAGATGGTGTCAAAGAATGTAAGGTGGTTAAACTAACATGAACATACGAGTAAAAATGAGTATTTGAACACCAAAAATTATGACCGTGCCAGTAGCACAAGTTCGATAAGGAGAAAGTATGACTAAACGGTTCGCTAAATGCAGTGAATAACAATTTTACAACAAATTTATAACGAATTGATGAAAGTTAGTCATAAAGGGCTTTCGAACTATCGTAAAGAGGTTCAAATACATCGGCGTGTGCTCTTGAGGGAATAATTACGCCTCAGAGGAATTTATTTACTAAAATAAAAATTTATTTTCAACCATAAGTCCACATGCGTATATTTTTCATGTGCCAGAGACAAAAAAACAGTAAATGGCTTCGAAAACGCCGTATACTGCAAGTATAAAACTAAACCTGGCAAATCCGAGAGACCCTTATCCAGCAGATACGCCGGGAAAATCTAAGATTTTTCGATTATAAGACTAGTATTTGATGACACACGGCATGAGCTCAATTAATATGCGCCAATCACATTATCTCTACCTTTCCACATTTAAGGTAGGTGAAGCGAAATATCATTTCACCTGGAAATCAATGAATTTGGTCTCATTTTAAAGAAAAATATCTCACACTTTTAAGCATGCCAAAAATTCACACCTTATCACACTACTCTCTGATGTTTTTGACGAAAAATACCAGCCATCTTGCGTCGGAAACAGTACATGTATGCACTCCAGAGTGAGCTTCTTTTAAAAAATGAGAAATTTCTAACTCCTAAAACTCATCAAAAAATTAACAGGGAGTGATTTAGCAATGAGAAATAGTGAGTGAGTGAGAGTTTGTATGTTTTATCATCAATTTTTGAAAATAAATATAACTGAGTCCGGGATTCGAACATTGTCCGCAAGTTACGAGGTGTCAGGTCTCCGCTTAGATATGTTTTATGGAATCAATATATCCAATCTCTCTAAGTCCCTATTTCAGTTTCCCTCCAGTCAGCTTATCATCGATTTCAAATTTCTTCATCATGTCGCAAGTAGTCGGTATCGATTGATTGACATCCTCCCTTATTCCTCTCGAGCCTCCACAACGCACACTTCCTCCAACTAAGCATGTACTACCTTCGCTTCATAAATTATCGCGACACACCACACTAGCGGTTTGTACAGGTCGACTATCGAAGCTCGAAATACGTTAGCTATCCTGGGCCGTCTCTGGTGACTGTGAACCTGCGGGTACACTTCTGAAAATCCTCGAGTAATTGGGCCAGGTTAAGGGAGACCGAATTCTGGGAGTGCTCTCGTTCAGAGGCAAGAACAGACTTGCTCCTAGAAGCTGCCTTGAGGATTGCACTGGGTGGAAAGATGGAAATAAGCAACGGAATAAGAAGGGGCAGAAAGGTTTTTGCATCAAATTAAGTGCAAAATTCGGCTTGTTGGGAAAAAAAACATGGGTCTATCTCAATTACTTTAGTCACTATTGGCAAAAATCTATCGCAACAGGTATTTTGGTGGAAAACTCGAAAAGTAGTGACAAATTGAAAATTACAAAACATCGCAGGGCATTATGAGGGTCGTTTAGTTTCCCCAAGGGACGCGCTACCTCTGGACCTCCAATTACCCATATTTCCTGAGAATTCCCGTGTGGTACGCGAGGCATTCGCCAGAGCGAGTGGTTCCCTGTTTTTAGACAGAAGTCATGGTAGTTTGAGCGAAATATCATTTCACCCACAAATCAATGAATTTGGGGTCATTTGAAAGAAAAATATCTTACCATTCGAAAGGTACCAAAATAGCAGGCCCTTACCGAACTACTTTCCGAGTTTTTTGACGAAAAATACCAGCCTTTTTACGTTGGAAATACAGCGTGTGTGGACTCCAGAAAGACCTTATTTAAAAAGCGAGCATTTCTAACTCCTAGATCTCGTCTTAAAATCAACAGTATGTAGCTTGAATGTTTTCTCAACCATTTTTAAAAATAAATCATAAAATCAACACAGAATTTTTTTTCAGAATTGCAAAACACTTTCCGTTGAGAAGAAGTTTTCAACGTACCGCGTGAAAAAAATGAGTGAAAGTGAAGACTTATGTAGATATGCAAATTACTTAGGATTTCAGGTATAAAAAACATTTTGTTACAGCATTAATAATGCAATATTTAATTCATGTGTCCCACAGCTGGTGAAATTAAAACGTGCAATTCGATTATGGTCTCCATTACGACTAGGGAGCTATCTCGCTCATATACTTCCACGTAGTCCGAGCGAGATAGCGCCCTAGTCATAATAGAGACCATATTCGAATTATACGTTTTAATTTCATCAGCTGTAGGACACATGAATTAAATATTGCATTATTAATGGTAAAATATTTAGTTTCATTGGACAGAAATGGTAAGTAATTAAATGAAAATATCTAAATAAGTCTTTAACTTGACTCTTTTTTTCCGCGGTGCGTTTAAAACTCCTTCAAAACGGAAGGTTTCAAGAATTTATTGCCGTGACAATATGATTCATTTTCAAAAATAGTTGAGAAAACACAAACTACACGCTGTTAGTTTATTTACAGCGTCTAAGTGTTAGAAATGCCTCATTTTGTAAACAATGTCTCTCTGGGGTGCATACACGTGCCATTTTCCATGTAAAAGGGCTGGTATTTTTTGGCAAATAACTCCGAAAATAATGCGGTAAGAGGTTGAATTTTTGGGGTCATGAGAAGGGCGAGATAATTTTCTTTAAAATGAGACCTAATTCATTGATTTCTAGGTAAAATGATATTTCGCTCAAACAACCTTAAGGAGAAAAACGAAATGTTTTGGGTGGCACCCAGAGGCCAAGACGGCTTCTTCTCGTCCAGTGGGATTCACTCGTGCGCTGGCAAAGCTATCTGCGGTTGATGGAACCCGCCTCGGGGCTTGCTATCTTTGTCCAGCCCATTCAAAGCCGAGCGCTTGCGCGATTGAAAGCCTCAGGCTAGGGACCTTCACCACAAACATGTTAGCTTTTTCAGAAAGCGCATCCCAATCGACGACTCGCAGTGAAGCTCCAGGCGAAAAACAGTTCGATCCAACGGAAAGAGAATGAATAGCTAGCGAGAGTGAGACGAGAGGAGATGATCGCGAGAGAGAAAGTGAGATTTACAACATCACGGAAAAAACTTCGGTTCTCGCCAAGTACGGAATATGCCCAATAGCACACGTCAGAAGTATTCCGGTGACAGAAATTCTACGCTCTAACTTTCCAAATATTGGAAATGGACCAATATCAATATTCTGTATTGGACTACGGAATATTGGAAAATATTGGCATATTGTAATGTTGGAAATAAATAAGCTAGTTAAAAACTTCACCAATCAATAGATATGATAGCTTAGAATTAAAGAAGCTACAGTATAAAATTGACCATGGTTTCAGCAATCCACAGTCATTACTAAGGATTCTTATATTCCTGGGTAGGGCTGGGCGGAATTTGAATCCCAATATGAAAAGCCAATATCTAAAACTATTGGAAATGGACCAATATCAATATCCTGTAATGGACTGTTGAATATTGGAAAATATTGGCATATTGTAATATTGGAAATAATGAAAAAATAATGATACACTGAAAACTATTGATCACAGCAACATTAACACGTTAAATTAGCAGGTAAAAAAACAAAAAACGGTGGCATAAGTGTATTAGAACCAAGGGGAGTTACTTCGAAAAAGGGACTTTATGAAATATGTTAAAGTCTATTAATAAAACAAGAAAACCAAAGTAAGCTTCTTTTCCCCAGTTATTACTATGAATAACGGTGGAAAAGGAAGTGCTGCACTGAGTGCCACGCGCGCCGTCTATTTTCAAAGATTACGGCGCTCTCCGACCACCCTCCTCGCCGGATTCCAATATTCAATATTTAAATTTTTAACATTGGTAATCCAATATTCAATATTCCAAATGGAAATATTGGTTATTCAATGTACAATATTCCAATTACAAATATTTTTCCGATCACCAATGTCCATTACAGGATATTGGTCGTTCCAAAATTGTGATTTTGGAATTCCAAAATTAAAAAATACTAGCTGATCCGTGAAAATATTTCGCGCAGTATTGTAACTAAACACCGAATGTTAAATTATAATGAGGAAATAATTAAATGCAAAATATTTATCAATAAAGATATTTATTAAGCAGAGTAGTTATAAATATATCAGTCTTATTGTAAAAAGTCGTTATCTATGTATACAAATTGGCTTGACAGAACTGATTTCTTTTTAACTTTGGAAGGACCATTACAGAGCGTTTTATCACAATATATTTTCTGTCTAATTTTATTTTACAAAACTTCTTTGAAGACAATGTTAGTAGTTATAATATGATCATCGTTGCGCTTTGACCGCATGTATCTTTAACACATGCATAAATATCACTAAATTTGCGCACTCGTGAAAAAGCCACTTATAATTATCCATGGGAAAAAACAGGTTCTGACAAATACAATCCTGCTCTTTGAAGTATCTGACCTTGTGCCTTATTAATGGTCATAGCGAAGGCTACCGTTATTGGGAATTGTTTTCTTATCATATGGAAAGGCATGGTTAGATCAGAAGGTGTGAGATTAATGCGGGGTATGAGTAGAGTGTTATCGGAGTTAATGAATTCAGTTATCCTACTGCACGACTCACTTTTCTTTGAAAATAGTCAATCTACCGTAAACGTTCACACTGATTGCATGTAGAATGTAAACAACTAACTAAACGATCCTACACTCTTTTAAGCACGTAACCATAGCCAACACATTAGTTGATTATATTGTCAACATATGGCACTGTATCATTTTTTAACAAAAACTTTAATTTTAAATAATTTTTTTGTCGATAGCGGGGGACATAAGCTTTAAAACGATGTCTAAATCATTAATTTTTATAAATAATTATGGAAGTAACGACAAAGAAAGTAGAAGAAAAAGTAGCGAAAAAAAAACACCTTTGAGAAATAATATATATGATGATTGATATTAGAATCAATATATTGGTAAACCGCCCAGCCGTCTGCCTGAGATTCCGTGATAACTGGAGCTCATAGAAGATGACACCAATCTATCGTTTTCATTAATTATGTCACAGATCGTCAAAATTACACCTATTTCAGTGCCTCAAGCTCCTCTCCAAGCTAAATGAAATCGAAAAAAGATAAAAGTGCATCGTAACTTTAGGTAATTGATATTTTGATTGGCATTGAAATAAAACCTTGCATTATTTAAGTGTCAATCAAAAAGTGTGATTAAATAATAATTCCCATTTAAATCGGCGGAATTTTAAATCACTGGAGCTGAATTTATGCCTTAAAATAAAATTTTAATAAAAAATTAATATGGACAGATTCTGATCAATTTTATACGCACACAATTATTTTGGAGGGTTGGTCTGATAATCAATTTAATCACCTCATTCCAACGTTTTGCAGTTTAATGTCTGCATCATCAGAGTTTGAGATTATAATATTGACATGAATTCATGGACAGAGAAAGCTGAATATGATGTTCTTATTGATCTAAGCTGTTGCGCAAAAATTACCGATATAGTGTACCTATACTATATAGTACTTCATAAATATTTATCCTCCTTCGATGAGTAATAAATGACAGAGTTGGAAGAGGTTTGTGGCCAATCAAAAATCTAAAGATCTCTTCAGAGAAACTAACAAATAGTTTGGACCACATCTCAACAACCATGGAAATACATGAGGATTGAAAAGGATTGAAGAGTACAAATGTATGTATGGGTGGAGCATAAAGATTTAACCAGAAAATTAATATAATGCAAAGAAAAGCTGCACGCTTCGTTAAAAACTGATACAAGGGAACATATAGTATTTCACAACTTTTAGCGAGATTAAGGTCGGAGGCTACAAGCTAGGCTGAGCTTGCTCGAGAAAATCAAAACTGGTGTGCTTCAGAGCGACACAGAGAATATTTTCATGACGCCTCATTGCATCTCTAGGTCTGACAGAATCGATAAAATAAGAGAGATACTGTATCTGGTCGAACTGATATATACAAAATTCTCGTTCTTTCCGCGCACAATAAGCGATCACAATAGAACTGAGCTCCACTAAATACACTCCCATAATACACGTTACCGTATAACCTCCCAAAACCTTCTTCTTAGTGGAATCTGTCTTCTGACAGGTTTCAACTGGATACCCTCCATTGCAGTCGGTCCTGAGCATCTTTCATTTGCCTGTAACTTCGGCCATTTTTTATGTCATCGAGCATTCCTATTCTTCTCCTTCCCCTTCCTCGCTTTCCTTCAATAATTCTTCGAAAAATATAATTTTGGCGTAATATATGTGCCATCCAAGCTATCTTCCTCATTTTGATTTCCCTCAGCAGTTTTCGTTCTTCTCCTGTTGTCAAGAGTACTTCCTCATTTCTCATTCTATCCGTCCACTTCACCTTAAGCACTTTTCTCTACAACCACATTTCGAGACTTTCTAAGTACTTTTCATCTTTCATTTTGACTGTCTATGTTTTGCTGCCGTAAGTTACCACACTCCATACAAAACATTTAGCCAACCTCTTTCTCAGTTCTATTGTAATGCTAAATGCTGTCAAAAGTTCTTTCACCTTCTCAAATGCTTTTTTACCCATAGCTATCCTCTGTCTTACTTCCTGGGTACTCATCCCTTACATTTATACACGGCTGGTGTCCTAACACCCCCTTTCACACGCCCATACGGCGGGTCGCAGGGTAGTACGTAGATGTAGATTTAGATTGGCTGAAACTCAAAATTTCCTCTCCTATTCTAGAATACAGCCGGCTAAGTCTGCGCCAGAATGACCATGAACTCTCCCTCTTTCTCTCTCGGCGAGAGAGCTCATGCCGTCAGCGGATTAACATTCCTCAATATTACAGACAAACAAGAAGCACCAAAAAAAGATCGTCTCTATGAATGTACGGACGTCACTGCCCTGAGGAATCTGGCCCGTCAATCATCATATTATAATCCCAGATGGATACATGGAATGGTCGGGAGGTCGACTCATTCCGAGGGATGCACTCATTTCTGCGAGAGGGAGGGAAAGCAGAAGAAGAACTAAAAGAAACGAACGAGAAAAAAAAACAAAACAACAGCGCGACCCGTTGGACACACTCGTCCCGAGCGAGCTTCCAGAGAAGTCATGAGTGACGCCCTCTAATGCTTTTTGCTCATCATTCACTGTCGAAGTCACGCCATCCAATGCCACATTTCCTTCACATCAAGACGGAGACCATTTTTTCTCCACTATCACTTCTAGCGCGAGGAGAGACTATTTATTGCTGCACGCCGCTGCGAATAAGAACTGTCGCTGAAAAGAAAAAAAAAACAAAATCTTTGAGGAATAGCATCAGGCGATCGTGTAAATCCATTGGTTCATAAATGTTTTCGCTTTTGGGCCATTTTTCACGGGTAATTACTTTTTCGGGCCTTATAATAACTCTGATACATATACGAATGTAAATGATGCGTTCACACCCGATTTAATTTTTTTTATACTGTCAGTAAACAGCCAATAAGTGTACATAGCGTGAAGTTACATGCATGAAATCCTATCACACCATTCCCTTTAGGTGTAGGCAATGTCAAAAACTAAATTCACACTTTCCGGCCAAAGAAACTGGTTTTTAAAAACAATTTTCTCCTTAATGCCCTATCCTTAGAGACTTCTCTTCCGCTTCCACTGCATACACGCATTGCTAAATGCACGCTCTCCTATTCTAAAGACTACCAATGTTCCTCATAAGACTCGCTTTCGCCAGACTAACCAATGACTCCCTGACCGGCCTGGGTAACTGGCTTTCATCTAATAATTTTCTCCACAATGTCCTAACCTTACAAACCACTATCGCTTCTCTGATTTCAATTACGCTCACCAATTCTTCGGGAGGTGACTGGAACTATCGTCGTTTATGTACAGATTTGCGTGAGACTTTGCAAATGTATACTCATTAATAATATGTACAGATAAAAGCGGAAAAATTGCACGTTGCCACTTTGGTGTCTCGGCAATTTATTGCTATTTTAACACGCAGTTTAATGGTACTTATGTTTAGAAATAATTAGACTTACAGATTTTCTCCCAAACGCGAAAATATACGTTTCATATCATTCTAATGATTCCTAAGAAACGGTTCCTTTTTCTATCCCCTGTTAATTTTAATAGCAATCTACGCTCCTTGACGACCTGTATTTAACTTGTCCACCACTATAAAAACGCCAACAGCGCGATGGTTTTCCTTGTCCTAAGGATGCACGCTTACTTCCGAATAACTGCAATCTCTTAACAATTCCTTCCGGTCAATGAGTGTATTTTTTGCTAAGGAAATTCTCTACCACGTGTTCGTCTAACGTGTTTCAAAAAATTCTAAATCATTCCATCTTCTCCGGATTATGCCCCGCTTCCTTTATGTTTTTTCCTGCATATAATACTTCCGAAACTCCTTTACTTTCATGTCAATCTGATTGACATTAGCCTCGAATGTTTTAGATATGCTTTTGTGTCCTCTATCTTTGTTTTAAAGTGCGCGTTTAGTGGAGGAAATATGCTTCAGATGGGAGGGAAATACGCATTTACTATGCGGCGCTTGATATGTGTGTAATTAACAACGAAATGGTGGGTGATTGAGAGTAACACACTTGAAACAACACGTAACTGCCTTAGCTATTTGCGTAGTACTTTATCTACAATGGTAGGAATGCGAAAATCAAGTATAAGAAGAAAGTACCGTCTCCTCATAAAAAGAGTCCTCCTTCTGGAAAAAGTCGCCAAAATTAAAGTTGACGAATAATTTAGGTACGACTCTTGCGTCTGGTAAACATTACCTAAAGGAACATCTATGATAATGATATCCAACGGCTTAACCATCAATTTGGTCATGGTGTCATTTTTTTAAACATCATCATATTTAGGGGGAAAATCCCTGAATTTTCATCTTCGACCGGGATGAATTGTAAATTGCAAAAAAAAAATAAAACTTTTGGCAAATTTGCTTTGGCTATTTTTATTTATAAAAGCCGTTATTGTTAACTTCCTAACTCAATGAAGAAAGGTGAAGTATTTACCATTGCTTTTGGCGCTTTCCATTGAAACCCTACTTCCGCAACCATCATTTAATAGTCATCATACTTTCATACATACTATAATGCACCAAGGTCTCTGTCCTCGAATTTTTACGTAGGATATGATGTCTACGAGTTAAGTGGGAGCGACGTCTGTTTCCTTCAAGCTATTTCCTCAAAGGTCGCGGGGTTCGAATGTTGAAATTGCTTTCGTCGTCTTTAGAGCTTTGGCGAAGGCTAAGCTGAGATGCTTCAAGCGTGGCGATCAGTTTTTTTGAGTGCCTCGCCAGATGAGATCATTCTGCTGACTTTTTTCCACGGGCCGTCGACCATGAAGAGGTAGCCATTTGGCGGCACTTGAAAGTGGTGTTAATAAAGATTATGGACATACTTACAGGATGCTTCTGAACAGAGTAAACTGTTAGATAAAGGTCTCTCGGGTATTCCACGGGGTAAGCAGCTCCCTGTCTCCCGATGTTTCGAAGAACGAATTGCTCTCCATCCTCAGGGATTCTGAATGGATGGATATCAAGTCGTTCCACGAAACGTCAGGAGATATGGTGCTGCTTACCATGTGGGAAACTCGAAAGACCTTTATTCAGGAGATATGCCGGGAAAATCTAAACTCTATCATTGGAGCAAACTGTTTCACACTGCTGATGGAAGGAATAGATTGGGAACAGTTATAAACCATCTGGCACAGTTTGACAGTTATTCCGCTTTCGTAATACGCTCCACGAACCATTCATTTGTTTTCTTTTAGAATTAGTTTGTGATACTTGTATTTCATAGTTTATCCATACACCCCAGCAATACCGGCAGATCGCTTTCCTTGAGCATGCTCAAGCCTCAAACATTTGCTCAGTTCTCCATTCATTTCCTTCCACACCCTCTACCTATACTATAGAGAGTCGATTATCCGAAACGATTGGGGTTTTAGGGTGTTCGGAATACTGATCATTCGCGGAAAAAATTTATACACTGCCTTACAGGATCGTTGGAGAAGTGGGATACAAAAATCGTTTATTACCAACATTGTTACATTTCCGACTCCGGAGCCAAACTTGTTCTACTTGCAACATTTTGTCAGATACTCCATTATTTTAAGTTTATCAGAAACACTAATCACCCCGCGTTTACGTTAATGCGACTATTATAAAAGTGTTTATTAAACGGGTCACAAACAACAGTAGAGTCTGTAAAAAGCGAAGGCTCACACGCCACTGCCTACGAAAGTAGTCTCGACACGCCCGTGGACGGGTGTACCAAACAGGGGAACCGTAGTTTCTGCTAGTCGCGCAAATTTGCTTTCAGATTACCGACGTTTCGGATGATTAACATTCGGATAGTCGACGCTGCATTGTACAGCCTTTCTTGTATACCATTTGAAATCTCTTGACCCTCATGAGACTTGCTCAGTGATGTAATCATTTCTTTCTTCGAATAACACAACTCCTCAGCTCCAACTTCTTTCTATTTGCTATATTTTCGTCTCTTATCTCTCTTTTGTTCCAACTTTATTTTATCCATACGTTTCCATTTCCGCTCATGAAAAGCCTTTTCAGATTGGCCCTCCCAATCATCCGTCAAAGACACGTGTACTGGAGTCAAGAAAAGGCTACCCAGCTAACTTCCATGCTCTCTACTGTCTTCCCCTAACGTCATCTCTTAGGATATCTTATCATCAGATTCCATCTCCCAAAAACGTCACTATCGGATATTATTATGATTCGTAATAGATTCCGTTAAGTTTCAATTAATAGGTTGTCTAATGAATAGTCTTATTTCGATTTCTGTAAAAATACTGTTTCTTCCTATCTACTGCCAGCTGCACATTCCGCATTCCCACATTACTTCCCGGAATTGTGATGTAATCGATGGGCACGAAGGTATATACAGTATCCAATACCACGTATTAAGAACAGTTATTATCTGTTAATATTGCTGTTTTCAGGTATTCTCGTCGCGTGTTTAGTTTTTCTGACTACAGTTTCTCCCCTCTTCCTGGGGGCGTCTTCAGGTCCGTTGGACATTTTGTAATTATTGTAATAATATGTATGAAGACGCCCCCAGGAAGAGGGGAGAAACTGTAGTCAGAAAAACTAAACACGCGACGAGAATACCTGAAAACAGCAATATTGACAAGTATATGAGTCGCGGAAGCCGTCAAAGAAACAGTTATTATCATTAAGGTAATATACCAGTGTTATGCATTTTCCATTATTTTAATTCGCGTGATAATGGGTTAACTGGGTAGTGTTCGCAGCAATAGTACATTGGATAGGGTTAGGAATAAGCGGGTTATGAATTGAAGTGGGTCGAATGCTCCGGTAATGGGAATGTACGAAAGGAGTGAGCTCTGTTGGTTTGGCTGTGATGAGAGAAAGGTAGTGAGCCGAATAGGATAGCAGAAGCATGAATGGAATGAAAAGGTGAGGGGAGGATATAGACGGATTAAGTCTTGGGTGAACGTAATGGAAGAGAGATTAAAGGTTGTTGGTGCGCGAATCTTGAGCCATTCACTACGTTTACCAATCGACCTCAGTTTGATCTGAAAATTGCAAGCGAGCCGAGTCAGATCGCCTGGTTTACCAGCAAGGGCTGAAAGGATCGATATTGAACAATCGAATCTATCAGTTCAAGCACGATTGACCCGGGGTGTAAACAAGAGCAGAGCTGGAAATTTTTAATCCCATTCCGGGTGAACGAAATTACCCAGGAGTAGTTAGAATTGCGATGTGCAACGATATCATCAGAGTCATATCACTTGCCATTACTGCACTCTTGTTATGACTGGTTACTGCCTTGAATAATAACGATTATGATTTGTTTCCCAAAGCCCAATGACAGACAAAAGAACAACGAAGAGCGCCACAGACGCGATGGTTCCGATCCACGGAGTAGGATAAGGAGTACGATCGGGATAGGGGAAAAGGGGAGGAAAAGAGCCCGGATGGTAAGCAAGGGAAGAGGTTTTCAACTTTCCGATAGAGGCGCTGTAAGTGCATGGAAGTCTCTCTTTCCTGAAGTTAGCGTGGTGGAGAAAGGAGGTGAATTCGGAACTGTGTCGATTTTGACTGCCAAGAGTTTATTTCTTTGATTTAAACATTGAAGATTTAAACATTGAAATGACCAGTACGTGTTTTGTGCCGGGATGTACCAGTGGATACCGGACCACATTAAAATACAACCGGGAACATGGATTGAAGAATGTAAGCCTTTTCAAGGCACCCAAGGTAAGCTTTCTTCCTCTTACATGAGGTAATCATTTTCTTCTTTTCCAAAACAAGTTAACTATATTAACTTGCTAATATATTCGCTTTATGAGTAAACGCGAAGAATTGTTTCCCAGGTTTTAGAAACGAATAGAAGTGCGATGAATGTAACACGTGGTGTACAATTGACTACAGGAAACATTCCGGCATTTCTCTTCATTTCTATGAAGTTATCCATCTTATATAGTAGTTTTATTTTCTAAGTTTTCTAATTTATGAAAATGTTGATAGTCCTCTCGTTTTATTCATCTTTTTAGTATTTTTCGCGGAAGTACTTAAATGTAATCACATCAGGAAAGGGCCACCGCTTTCTTTTTTCACGCCAATCTCTCCTAAGAGGGATACACCACTCGTTACTAATGTCGCAATAGTTTAATTGATTATTAATGTGTCCTTGTGCTCGTCCTTGGACAACACGTGGTGAGTTCGCGATTGAATGATAGTATGATTGATAGTATGATTGATAGTATGATGTCGAGGAGATGACCTGATTTTGGAGAACTTGTGTAATTTTATTGTTGTAGTGATTAATTGTGGCATGTAATAATTACTTCTTTCTAAGGTGATACCTAGTTTTTGATGGGGATCCTTCCATTCAGTATGATGTCGAGGAGATGACCTGATTTTGAAGAACTTATGTAATTCTTTTTTGCAGTGATTTAGTGTGGCATGTAATAATTACTTCTTTCTAAGGTGATACCTAGTTTTTGATGGGGATCCTTCCATTCAGTATGATGTCGAGGAGATGACCTGATTTTGAAGAACTTATGTAATTCTTTTTTGCAGTGATTTATTGTGGCATGTAATAATTACTTCTTTCTAAGGTTGTACCTAGTTTTTGATGGAGATCCTTCCATTCAGTATGATGTCGAGGAGATGACCTGATTTTGGAGAACATGTGTAATTTTATTGTTGTAGTGATTTCCATCAAAAACTGGGTATCACCATAGAAAGAAGTACTTATTACGTGCCACAATAAATCCCTACAAAACAAAATTACATAGATTCTCTAAAATCAGGTCATCTCCTAGACATCATACTGAATGGAAGGATTTCCATCAAAAACTAGTTATCACTTTAGAAAGAAGTAATTATTACTTGCCAAATCCTTCCATTCAGTATGATGTCTAGGAGATGACCTCATTTTGGAGAACTTGTGTAATTTTATTGTTGTAGTGATTAGTTGTGGCATGTAATAATTACTTCTTTCTAAGGTGATACCTAGTTTTTGATGGAGATCCTTCCATTCAGTATGATGTCAAGGAGATGACCTGATTTTGGAGAACTTGTGTAATTTTATTGTTGTAGTGATTAGTTGTGGCATGTAATAATTACTTCTTTCTAAGGTGATACCTAGTTTTTGATGGAGATCCTTCCATTTAGTATGATGCCGAGGAGATGGCCTGATTTTGGAGAACTTATGTAATTCTTTTTTGCAGTGATTTATTGTGGCATGTAATAATTACTTCTTTCTAAGGTGATACCTAGTCTTTGATGGAAATCCTTCCCTTCAGTTTGATGTCTAGGAGGTGACCTGATTTTGGAGGAATTTATGATTTATTCCCAGGAAGAGTGAATTTCCACTTTAATTTTGCATCCGTTGTGTGATTGCTGGATCATACCCAGTGTGTGGTTGAAATTTAATTTTATTTGCTTAATTATTTTCCTGTGTAGTTGCACAGGGAAGATTTTTGTAGTGAGGTAGACTTTTTATTCCCAGGAAGAGTGAATTTCCACTTTAATTTTGCATCCGTTGTGTGATTGCTGGATCATACCCAGTGTGTGGTTGAAATTTAATTTTATTTGCTTAATTATTTTCCTGTGTAGTTGCACAGGGAAGATTTTTGTAGTGAGGTAGACTTAAAATGCTTTCACTTCTTTGTGACCCTGTAGTGCTCATTAGTACCCAGTTTTAATGGGTACTCTTTCTCTTGTGTGATGTCAAGAGTAAATTGTGAATGAGGTGTCGGATTATCAGTGCTATCAGTATCATGCTAGTGAACTTAGTGATTAGTGAGATGAACTAATATTGCTTGCCTTGTGTTGGTATGCTGTAGTGCTTGGTGACAATTTTTTTTGTCAGGCAATCCAGTAGTAGTATGCCATAATGTGCGTGTGTTCCATTCGGTGAGTGTCACCCTGGAAAGGACCTGATTTGTGAGAACTTATGTAAAATTGCCATGCATTTCATTGTCGTTGTGATTTGTTGTAGCATGTAATAATTACCCTTAATAAAGCCCTGAGTGTGCGTGTGATTGAGTTTCGTGAGGGTCACTGTTTCTCAACATACCCAAGTGGAAGAGTGAATCTTTGCTTTCATTTTGCATCTCCTATGTGTGATAACTACTTCTTTTTCTTTTTTTCAGATATTGGATGGTCAAATATATCCGACAGGTTTATTCATGGATCTAGTCATTGGCAGCTCAAGAGGACTCTGTATTTGAAATCCAGTGCACTTTGACTGATATATTTGAAATGACTTTGATTGATTATTATGGAAATGTGAATTATTAAATAAATGTTTTCGCTTGCATATGCATTTTTTGTACGAGGTTATTCTTTCTAACCCCAGTTATCATACGTATTTCCATCGGTTGAATTGCTGTTAATAAGTATGAGATAGTTTTTTTAATCTTGTTAAGATTTTTTTCACTAACCCTTTGTTTGGGTCGTCTTTTCTACCGCGTAATGATCTAATCCAAGTACACCTGACTTCTTGCTCTGAATTAAATTATGATCGGCGATGCGATCCTTTTTCACATCCCGATGGATATTAGTGGTTGTCGGTAGCTTTGCGTTGTTCTTTGGAGTTCTACGTGAGATATTGCATATTCATCGGGATTGCTCTAACGCATAACCAATTACCGACCTACATAAGGGTAAATCCATTTCAATTCGGATATTAACGTTAGCTCTTCTTTCCGAGCGGATTAATAGGCGGCAGTGTTTGTATATTTGTATCTGTTACTGCTTAATCCCACAGTTTTACATTGTATTCGCATTTATCTGCCCAGTTATTTCAGCTTCTTTGGTGTCCATTATGTTCCTTTAGAGCCAGTGTCGTCCGGGTGGGCGTGGCACATTTGTTATGGGAATGTATTCCTGCGATAGCTGCCTTTTCCTGCATTTACATTCGTAGACATCTTCGGAGTTTGTTTTTCAAGGGTCTATGGTGGTTCTACCGAGCGAAAATTTCGTTTCCGCTGCTCTGGTGCATAGAAATCGGTGATATAATTACTATAGGAACAGCACGGCCCAATGCCTTGCTGAGACCGCCCTTCGCACAGTGGCGTCGCGTTGCGGATTTTTTTGGCATCTGTTCCTTGCTGATCCCCCGTCCCAAAATTTCACTATGGCGATCGCCCTCCTATATCCTACTCCGTGGTTCCGATCGATCTGAAATCTCAGGCCGGCTGAGCAAGCGGGCCGGGTCGTCCTGCTTCTCAGTTCGATCCCAACAGCTCATGTGTTTACCATACAGAGATGACTCGGTCAGATCGATCGGAGATCGAATGGTGAACGCAGTGATTGAGTATACTTTTTGATAACTCTTCTACTTAGGTCGAAATGAATTCTTGTACCACACTTCACTTAAATTCATCTATTTATACCTTAGGTATAGCCACCTATATAGATATTCATGTATTTACACCTTAGATGTAGTAAAATAACTATACAAGAATTATATTTTTTTATTTCGTCTCAATTAAAGCAGTGTTAAGACTTGAGTTTACGGCGCGGAATTCTAAATTTAAGCGAAAACCATATATAAATATGTTTTATCCTGTATGATAAATTTATATTGGATTAGAACCATTGCCATTAAAATAGGAGTATATTTTCGCATTGAATAGAAAATGTGCGCATATATTAACGAATTATTTCATGTTGCATGCCCATTACCATAAGGCTACGCGTTAAAATAACATTATATTGTCAAGAAACCAAATCGGCAATATGCAATTATTTTCCCTTTTGCCCGTGCATATTATAAATGAGTGCGCGTATGGATGAAACCAAGCCGGTAACACGAATTTTTTTCGCTCTTATCTATATTATTACTAATGAGTACGTCTTTGAAAAGTTTCACGCAAGTATGTACATACACAAAAATCGCTACTAATACCTTGAATGCGAGCGGAACCCATTTTCTGGACGTATACCTATGGGTATGACATCAATGACTAAAGGCTTCGCACACCGAGTCAAGTCAAGTCAAATAATGTTTATTTCCCATATCATAATAAATTACATTAATGGGGCCCTGTTTTAGGATTTATCCTCTTCGGGGTGGGATTCAGATATTTACAGATTCAATTTTAGAAGGTGCTGTTGCATATTCATAAAACAAAAAATACAAGTAATAGTCTTCAGATATTTACAAAATGTGGTTTGAGATATTTGACATTTGTTCCGGAGTGGCGTTAGGCCTGACATTTGCCCTAAGCCATGAGGAAAACCGGAAAAACCTCATGCAGACCGCCGTATAGGGTTGTATTAGAGTATTATTGTGTTGATTTGGTATTCTTGATGTCCTCTATCCTTGAGTGGTGTGCAGGTGTCGCGATGGTGATGTCGGAGACGTCTTGTCGGCGTTCTGAGGATGGTGTGGCATCCCTGTTGATCCTACAACGCTTCCTAAAGGGTGACCCTCCGTCCTCTAACGTCGGCAGGACAAAGCATCAACTTGCCAAATTTATACGTTCAATGGTATCAACTATGTGGAAGCTGATATTCACAAATGAAAAAACGACTTCGTTTCCATGAATAAATAAATGAATTTGAAATTTGAAATGAAATTTTCATGAATAAATCAGTGGAAGAAAACGAAGTCGTTTTTTCCTTTGTTTTGCCAAATTTTCAAAGGGTCCCGTATCTCATAGCTTATGGCTCTCTACCACGACCGCACCGCAACGCCTGCTACTAGTCGGGACAGACATAATCCCTCACTCGCCATCTTCTCCACTTCGAAAGGAAAGCACGGATTTTTTGGCAGCCAAACATCTTGGCTCCCGTCCCCAGTGTCAACCGCATCTCGTCGCTGGCCCGAGCCGAAGATTCCGCCTCCTCCCCGACTGAGCTTCGCCCCTTAAAACGCGGGATCGGATGGTTTACGCTTCCTCTGCTTGATTGCGGAGCGCGCAATTCATCAACGGTGAAGGGGATTGGCTGCCGCCTTGGGCTACTTCAACGTTCCGCGTTGCGTTTTGTGCCACGCCTCGCCGACCAATGAAATCGCCCGTGGGCTCCACTAAACAAGCGTTTCTACTTGTTCCAAGCGTGATTTCGTTGGCTGGTGATAGGCATCCTAGTCTAATCAGACAAATGCGAGATTTACTTAAAGTGAAAGGAAGCTCTTCCTTAGGATTCCAAAATTCCCTCAGCGCTATCACTGCGAAGCTATGCCAATCGGCAAGAAAACAATATTCAGCCAAAAATTACAAGCAATTCTGTCATTTTATTTTTTTATTTGAAGTAATATAGTCCACATATAGCAAAAGTGCCAATATACAATAGACTTTTAACGAATACAAGAAGACTTGCACATATAAACAACAAAAACAATAAAAAACTAAACTATAGATCACCAGGAGATACCGCCGGCTCTTAGGACATTGCTCAGATCACAGCAGGAAAACGTCAATTTGAAAAAGAAAGCATAATAAAGCTATTAATAAAAAAATGTTAATAAGGGGCGAAAAGTCCTAAGAAATTGAATAACAATGAAAATAGGCATCTCACCGCCTAATTTTTTAAAGTTATTAGCGAATTATAGCCGTGATTGAAGTCAAAATTCTGAAGTTTTATGCAAATGCCGCTGCAGTCACCCTTCATGGCTGGACTAATGTGGTCATCAAAAATACATTCAAGTAATAATGTGTACAATTGGTACCTAACTTAACGACGAACTTTTATTGAGGGCGACTTTGTCTAGGAAGAGGACCCATACTTTCTTTTTATAACTGATTCACGCATTTTGTCCACGATAGATACAGTACTACTGTGGCCAATAGCTAAGGTAGTTATGTAGGTACTAACTGTTTTAACCCTGTCACTCTCAATCACCCACCTGACTTTAATTGCTAATGACAGACATACCATACGACATATAGTAAAATCGTATTTCCCTCCCATCAGGAGCGTATTAGCTCTACTAAACGCGCGTCATTTTTAGAAAAAAATAGAGGACACAAAAGCATATCTAAAGCATTCGAGGCTAAAGTTAATCAAATTGCAATGAAAATAATGAAATTTTCCAGGTATTATGTTCAACAAAAACATAAACGAAGCGGGACATAATCCGGCGAAGATGGACTGATTTAGAGTTTTTTGAAGCGTTAGACGAACATGTAGAAGAGAATTTCCTTCGCAAAAAAATACACTCATCAAACATATATTCGAGGAATAATTTGTATATTTTGTACCTTAGTTTTAGTATTCAATAGGTAACCATCTCATGAGCGAAAGAAAGATTTTTTAGATTGATTAAATTATATGTGCAGCTTAGTATTTGTCTGGACTCAAATAGTCGAGCCAGAGCCATCTAAAAGGAATAAGTTGCTCTTCATTTTCCAAAACAAGATTGTACGAAGGCGAATCTTAACTAGAAGAAAAATTTACTGGCTGAGACAGCGGCATTAAACAACATTGGTAGAACTCTCCAAAATCACACAGCGGAAATCAGACATCACCACGATGACAGCCAACGTCCGGACCCGATAAAGCAAAAGAAGAAGAACCACACCCAATTCACACAAAAGATTCAACTTGCACATTAAATTACAAAAATCAAGTTTGCAAAGTTGTTCCACGGTAGTGCGGCAAAAGAAAGATTACTCTGAGGAAACACCTGTAGTTAGTTCACCGGCTCTAATTCGATCAATATACCACGCATTGTTAACAAGGAAATTGCACGTTGCTATATATCTATGTCCATTATATTAAGTTACTTTGTAAAAGAAATCAGTCAGACGATACTGAAGGCTAATAACTACCTTCTAGTAACTATAATAATGGTCGTAGAAACTGTAGAAAATGCTGGACTATTTGTTTGTTTTATACAACTGGTTCCTTAAAGGTGGCTGCAGCTATACTGCATGAGTCCAGACAAACGCTAAGTCACACACTTAAATTAATTCAGTTCAAAAAATCCTAATATATAATATTTGGACTACATTATGGCAACGGGGTTAGGTCCTCACATGCTAACCTAAGGGTCGCGGGTCCGAGTCCCGACTGGGTGGAATTTTCGCCACACAGAGCATATATGCTTCATGCTATGCATGCATCTATAGATGTTCGTGTGCGACTGATATTGTTGTAATTCACCCGATTAAAATTGGTCAGTTGTGCTTAATTCTGGATAGTAATAAGAATTTAAACAAAAATTACGATTATGATTCATCTCATTGGTCATTCCATCCTAAGATTGACTGACTGTAGCCCTCCACCCTTCCCTATCTAATACTAGTTCCCTTACATCCTGGTATCTCTTCCTATGTACTTTCCTCTTTATTTGGTCCATGAGCTTATTCCTTGGTCTTCCTCTCGATGCTTTTCCCTCTATTTTGACTTTAATTATGTGCTTCACAAATCCATTACGTCTCAGGGTGCGTCCAATCCATCTTGTTCAATCCATACAAATTTCTTCTTTTCTGTATGGTGTTCCATTTGGTCCTTTCTTCCTCTGCTGGTCTGCAAACTTCATCATTTCTTATTTTGTCCGTCCATTTATCTTCAGCATCCTCCCCAAGCACCGGGAAGGCTTCTATTCTTTTCTGGTCAGCTTTTCTAATGGTTAAGATTATGTCTTATCCATGTATACAAAACGAAAATTCTCCTTCAGGCCGTCAGGAGATCTGCGCCGGATTCGCGATTTTTTTCTTGCTCGTGTGACATCGAACCACGCACGTCCACTTAAAATATTTATTTCTTGACTATGGATTTCGAGAGGAAATTAACGTATTCATTTCCGGGGGGCAAGGGCTCAACGGGGAGCCGAGATGGGTCAGCTCGAATTCTTCGAACCCTATTGGCCAAACTCGCGCGAGCGCTGACGTGATTCGTCACTTCCTGCGCGTTCCATTTCCCCCGCTCCTTAATACTAACAGCGCCGCCACCGCCGACGGAGGGCGTCGCCAAACAGGGCGGCGGAGCGTCCCCCTTTTAGGCTGGCGTGTCCAAACAGGTGACGCGAGGAGAGCGGAAGAGGAATCAGATCACGACGTCACGACGAATGAGAGAATGACGAAGCAGTTATCGATTCCCGGGAATGAAAAGGGAGAAGCTTACAGGTTCGTATCAAGAGAACGCAAACAAGGCTTGGGAATGTGTGCCACTAGTTTGTAGGGATGAGGAATACTCTCCCATTGTACCACAATCAGAGCCTAGTCGCATACCACAGTGACAACAATTGTAGTAATCTTGCAGCTCGAAGCTTATTGGCGACGTGCGGTACCGAGCCAATGAAAGCTTTTTTCCAATAGTTACTAACAATAAAATTACCACTAAACCGAGAACCGATCTTTCCCAGAATATTATCAGGTGTCGTTTTACCTCCGTTTACCAAGAGATGAGAGTTTCTGGAAGTGTATATTGCAGTGCTGTGTAAAAATCATATCCTGTCTTGAGTAGGTACATCTGCAGAAAATAACTAATATTTTGAAAAATAAAGCCATTCACAGGAGAATAATTCAAGATATAAGTAGTCTAATATTGCTGCATAGAAGCAGTTTAGTTCTCGCTCAGCTAAAATGAATCATCTCTGAAGGCCGTTTTACACGGGGCACGTAATTGCATAAGCTAATGTACGTGCAATCGTGAATTTCAAAATTCACCGTGTAAAGCGGCGAAATTCAAGAACGCACGCACGAATGCATGAATGCGAGACGTCAGAATAGCCCCTGGTCTAATTCGATGGTCGCATTCTTGCAATTTGTACGAATAGCACTCCATCTAGCCGTCGCAGAATTAACGACATCTAAGTTCACGGGAAGTTGACTGACGAAAAGGTTCGATAACCTGAGCGATGGGTGTTTACAGTTATTCTTTGTGTGGGAGGATATTTACAGTTACTCATATTGTTATTTATATAGTTAGATATTTAATAGCTCGTTAAATTGTTCCTCTGTCAACCGCATAAAATTGCGGTTGGCATTCCTGTCTTCTACAGCCAGCTCCTGTTGGACCATATTAAGAATGCCCGTTCCCTCCTCTCGCCTACGGAAACACTCCCGCATCCTAAGTGCTCTTCTGGCTCTTCTCCTGCGGTTACGCCTTTCTATGAGCTCTGCGGCACCGATCATAATTCCCACTTATGCTAGCTCTGCAGCAATCAATGCAGCCTCCTCCTGATCCATTATTTTTCTCACAGAGAGAGAGTGACTCAGTGTCAATATCACAGAATCCGACAATCACCACAACCTTATTTTTCACTGAATGTCAACAACGTCGTGTACAGAATACCGTATATCTCCTGTTTGAACAAAACACTCGCTCTTAGCGTACTCATCAGATGACTGAAATTCACGAATGAATGCATGCTTACGACCACCGTGTAAAGCAGTCACGCATTCGTTTTCGCAGTAATTATTGGGCGGCAGATTGAGGAATTAATGCAGCGTTAAGTTGTGCAATGTCGTGCCCCGTGTAAAACGGCCTTGGCAAATATCCCTACTAGTAGGGGTGAGTTAGTTTTACTAGCTGGCGTATTGAGGCGCTACCGGTGTCAGCTGCAATCTCGTATAGGGAAATGTATGTACAATGGGTGTCGCGGCAGTATTTACACTGAGCTACTATAACAAGGTATAGCTCCCGTGAAAGTTACTGAGGAGTTCCTACGCGGCAAGAAGGGGAGGTAGAAGTGGAGAGGAATAAGGAAAAGGACGGAGAAGAAGAGAGGGAGGCAACTTGAAAGCAAGAGATATAGGGAAACCTAACTACACTGTGTAATACAATTGTACTTCACGAACTCAATTAACAGAGCGAAATTCCACAGATGATAATCCAATCACCTTGACCGAAACTCGAACCCGGATCCTTCGATTTCGCAACAGGTTCTTTAGCCAGTTATGCTACCAAGGCTGGGTTTATTGCTACATTCAAAATCCCGGACTAGAAACCTATCCACTGATATACTGAGAAGGCACCTGTAAGTATTCATATCGTATATATTCTGATTCATTCACAGATCATTTCCGCTTACCCATTAATTCAAAGATGAGCTCCCAAGGTATCACAGTAAAGTGCACATATTCGTGACAGTTCTTAAGTGCGTTTTAGCCTTTCATTACACTGAATTATTCCAAAGAGAGCAAAATGCTGTCCAACTGAGAGATGAGGCGTTAACCCAGACACAATGACGCCTTCGGGCTGGATTACTTATTCAGACTTAATTTCCCATTCAAAATGCTTCCGCCGGCGTGAAATTCCAGCCTTTGTGAGCGAAACCTAATCGTGGATGCCGAGCACAGCATACATGTTTTGAGCATTAAGCTAACGACCAATTATTATCCAGACCCATAAATTATAAATACTTCCACATAGGCATCAGGATAGGCATCGAGGGGGAAAGCTGAAGAGGAAAAAGCAATTTGCCAGCCACATACAGTGGATGTCATCGATCCTCTAAAAATAGTTAAAACCTTACGTATTAACGTCATACTCGACATGTTTCCGAGCAATATATAATCCACTGAAATTTCGTCATTAGTTATTACACATCACTAATTTCATACTCGACATGTTTCCGAGCAATATGTAATCCACTACAATTTCGTCATTAGTAATTACACAAGAATCACACTTCCTTTTCAAACATGCATAGTGCGGCAAAAGTATGATGCTACATAATGAACAAATACCAATTTTATCATCATAATTTGCTGAATTTGCACTAAGGTACTTCATTCTTACACAATTACAGTTTATGTGACATTAAAAGCAGAGAAAGAAATCTTTCAATTTTCACGGCTGATGAAAAAAATCATACGTTAAAATGAAACGAGGTACCACGGGGTGCAAGACTTATGCAGATTTTACAAACAAGTGGTGCGAGATTGGTAATAACGCATAGTAAAAACAGACTTTTTAAGGAAAAAAGGTTTCATCGTTTAATTTAAAGCAGAACCGGGTGCAGAACTTTTTAATTTCATTTTCTGGTAATGATATTCTAACTTTATAAATTACACGTGATTTTTGTAATGACTCCCACCCCAAGGCGTTGTGTATTTGTAAATAGTGTATTTGCATTCGGGAGTGTTAGAAACGCTACAACTTCATTTGAGCGGATCTTGGAACGGATCAGTCCGTGAACGAGAGCAACAATCGAGGAGAACGACTGCTTCGTGGAGAAGAGGGGCGCCGTAACTGCCGGCTCATCCCTTAAATATAAACGCGTAGTTAATGGATTATTGCAGGTATTAATTGATTAAGTTATTGCCACCGGAAGTTTTTAGTAATCTAAGTCATCGGAAAATAGGTTAAATTATTAGTGACCAGATTTTCCCAAGACAAACGGCCCATTCTCAAGAAAACCTTTTTATAAAGGCGTAATTAACAAATTATCGGCATTATTTAAACAGATTACTCGATTGTCGCCGGAATTAGGTCTATGGACAAACTTTCAGAGCTCTAAGTCGTCTGGAAGTATGTTAAATTTCATTTTCAAGATTTGACGGAGAATAACGGGTGAAACTCGACAAAACCTTTTAATAATAATAAAAATAATGATCATCATAATGTAATTATCATAACAATATATTATAATAATGACTCATGTAATGGAAGATTCAAAAATGATACACATATTGCAAATATTAAAATGGTAATTCATAATTAGGTTCATACACTCAAGTGATGCCCTAGAACACAAGCTCTCGACCAAGATAGAGAGGGAATAATGTTACATCGAGCCCATGCAAAGTAAAAATCAACAAATCAAGTACCAAACGTAATTGAAACAGCCAATTTCATTGCCACACATAAATATAAAGAATCACAGAAGTGACATTCACACGAATGTCACTGAGAATCAACAACAGTTAATTAATTTTCCATAGACCAATTTCGGATTTCCCTTCTTCTTCTTCGGTTAACAACCCATGGGTTGGTTGGCAATAGCACGCCATTCCGTTCTTTGCTCAGCTTTCCTCTTCATTTCACCATATGAGACGCATCCAGAGTCATTGATGATCTGCTTCATATAGCTTAATCTAGGACGTCCTCTACGATTTGTCCCCTCAATAAAACCTTCAGCTATTAATTTTATAAAACCATTGCATCGTAGAATGAGACCCATCAGTTTAAGTCTCCTTGTCTGTATCTGTCTCCAGAGACTTCTATTTTCTTGTACTCTTCTCAGCACTTCCTCATTGGTGATTCTGTCTCGCCAGCTGATTTTCTGCATCCTTCGATAGCACCACATTTCTAGGGCCTCTAGTCTATTCTTTTCATGTTTCCCGATAGTCCAACTTTCACATCCGTAAAGGGCCACACTCCAAACATAAGCTTTCGTAACCCTCTTTCTTACTTCCAAACTAACATTTTTCCCTATCGGACCGTAATGGAGCAAATAGAAGAACGCCACCTGAAGTATATTCCGTGAACTACCACTGCCCATAGGCCATCCGTCACACGCCACACAGCCAGCGACGGAGACATAAAACTTTCCTTTCGTGATGTTAGTGATGAAACGACATACAAATTTGGAGACGCTCCAGATCGATTGTCTTCGATTCGGCCAACCTAATTTTATCTTCATATTTCGATAGTTCTCGCGTGGAATTCGGTATCGTTTCGTAACAAGTGCTCATCCATAATGGAAAGGGTTCATCGGACAACCTATTAAATTACTCTAATGAAGATTCACGCTGATACTGGAGCGCGCATCGTGAGTCGTTGAGTGCACATTTTAATGACTTTACAAGTGAGATGAAAAAAAATTCTTCCACCACATTTCAATTTATACGTCGGAAATAACCGTACAAGTTGTAATATAAATGATGCAAAATTTATATTTTAAAATGTTCGCCTCCATCAAACATATGTTATGAATCGGTTTTACGGCGCGAGATTCGACATTGAAGCAAAAAGGGAAATATAGGAATACGTATTTTTTTATTTCGAACGATACCCTGATAAGTAACAGGAACCATTACAATGAAATGAAATGTATGTTTTCGCGTTTAGGAAAAACTCTGTAAATATGGCATCGAATTATTACGAAATATATGATAAAGGCCGTAAGGCTACTACGAGTTAAAATAGCATTATATTGCCAAAAAAACGAAATCGGTAACATATAATTTTTTCTGCTTTTATCTGTACATATTACAAATGAGTACCCGAATGAAAAGTTTCACACACATCTGTATATGAACGAAAATCTCTCCGACCACTTTAACTTACATTAAACTGAATCAGTACATTCCTGCACATATACCAATCACTTTCGGGTTTAACAATCACAGAGCAGATCACTTTCGGGGTTGGCTTAGTCAAGGAAGTATACTTCCGGGTGATAGGCCTGTTAAGCCTGCTCTAATTTCATAATCAGCTCCAATGTGTCCAATCCTAACACATCTCCATCCTTTCAGTTACACACACCTTGATTCATACACACCCACCTGATGTCACGAAGGCTTCCGCGGCTTTGTATCCATTAAGAATAGTTCGGGTTCTTCCCGCGTTCCAGAATATTGATAGACAACTGTTTCGCCCGCATTCCAATCGGCACTTCGCCGACTGAAATTCCAGCGACCTGTGAAGCTTACTCTGCTTTCATAATGTGCCTCTTTGTGTCCTATCCTTGATGATATATTCAATGCCGTCGGCGAAATGTCGACTGGAATGCGGGCGAAACGGTTGTCTGTCAATATTTTGGAATACTGGAAGAGCCCGAGTTTGTCAGAATTACGCCCTCCTGATCTTAAAGACTTTAAATATTTCTCCTCCTCCTAAAAGAAGATTTTCAAATAAATTAAAGTGTTTCCATAGCTAAATTTTTTTTGATTCGGGGTAAATTGTAAGAATAGATAATGTTTCAATATTTTCGTTAATTAGCATTAATATACGATCTAAAAATGAGCGTTTGCCATTTTATGTATCTGAACTAATTTCCGCAAATTTTAGTGGAAAGTTAATACTGTAATTAAGTAGTTTTCCCGAGGCAAGCAGTCAAATCTCGACAATTACGTTTGCTAACGAAATGTATATACTAAGGATTAAATAACTATTATTGGGCAACTAATTGCGTTGAAAGAAATTCAGTCGACACAGAAAAGCCATGAAATATTTTGGGATGAAAATAGGGCATTCCAACGATTGTAGCGGTCTCAAAGTTAACAAAAGGTGCAAGTTCAGGAGACCCGACTGATACGAGCACGCTCTTTGTTCAATATCCATCGTACTACAAAGGTAATTGAAATGTCAACAACCGTGCTCTAATAGTTACTACAGAGTCATATACATTCGGTAATCTATTTCTAAATCTTCAGCCCCCATAAAATATTACCAATTTCTTCATTTCACCGCTAGGGAAAAAAATCCACAGAATTTAACTTCATTCATCAAGTTCAGCGCGTCTATATCCAGAAGTTTTATTAACTCAACGAAAACGCCTATAAAAAAAAAAAGGTGACGGTCCACCTGTTTGTAGTCACTGCGCCAGATTCCTTTCGATTTCGTGTTCGTGCTCCGTAGAAGAATAAGGTTTTACCTTAGAAAAACTGGACTGGTGGGCAACATGGCGATAGGGACATACCTGGAAAGGAGAAAAGAAACAGTATTAATAACAAATATCTCCCATTAAAATGCACGAATTGACACCGAATGATATCACCGAAAACAATAATATACTCGAGCTTAGAAATTGTTATGCAAATTGGAGGTTTATTTCCCAATTTTGAGATCAAAATCAAGGAACGATAGGAAAATAAAAAAACCGCTCAAAAAGTCATTTCAGAAGCACGTCGGCGATACTAGTGGCATGGTATCCCTCCAACATCTCAATTCCACTAACTCGGGGCGAGGTATAAAACACTACCACTGAATTAAACAAGTGATTAATAAAGGAACAACATCAGTCGAGTCCCACAAAGACGGCGATTGAAAATGAACGATTCAGAAGGGGAGGAACGGATCGAGAGTTCATCAAATTTACACAGACATTAAGTATAGATTAGAATGGTTTGATCAATATCCAAAAATCAATCGGTATCTTCAAGGAAAAATAGGACAGTGTAAGAGGCTCTGGTGCCTGATGGCCCCGTTTCTTCATCAAAAATTAATGTTCTCCGTAATGTCTGTTTATTTAACAGTTGAAAACTTTATCATGACATCCAATCTACATCCATTGCATTAAAAGCCTCTTGCTCTTCCCGCACACAATATCTCAAGCAATAACGTAAGTGATGGCAAAGCGTCAATATAATCAGGCAATGTATAACATTCCACATTTAGTTGATAGTATAGGCCACATGGAAAACGCTGTTGCCAAACTAACGGTCCGTGAACTCACTTCATTTATTTTCACGCAGCTATTGGCAACATCGCATATCACATCAATATAATTAGGTGATAGGGAACGTTCCACATTTAGTGGACAGTAGGGGCCTCATGGTAAACGCTGTTGCCAAACTAACGGTCCGTGAACTCACCTCGTAAATATTCCTGCAGCTATTGGCAACATCTCACTTTACATCAATATCATTAAGTAATATAGAGCGTTCCACATATGGTAGACAGTATAAACCTCATAGAAAACGCTGTAGCCAAGTTTACGCTCTGTGAACTCACCTCCAAACCTCGCAGGTAACCATTTCCAACACCGCTAACTGCGAGCTAAGCAGAGAATAATATTATCTCTTCGGAGAACCCAAATGTTCAGTATCATAGGGAATAAGTACTCATTTAATTTGCCCAAAGCTCTTGGCAACATCGGATGTCTGGGTCGGTAGAGATTTATACAGGAAAAGAACGTCGAGAGTCAATTATATGTGGAGCTGAGTATAGCATTTTCCACCGACTCCACCGGTACCACTGACAAAGGGGTAACACATCTACACATCGACGACTTCTGAAGTTTAGAGAAACGTTCGAAAGAGAATAGGACGACAATTAGGTGGTAGCCAATGGGTAAAAGGAGTGTATCATCCGAGCGACAAGTACCACGGAGAACGAGAACACATCAGGACATCGGGGTGAGCGGAAATCATCGAGGAGGTAGGAGAGGGGTTGGACATTCGTAATCATCACGGAGGGAGGCAAATTGGACGCAGACGCGGATGGTAATGCAAAAAAAGAAAGGAATAAAGAGAATCTAGTAGGGACGCGGGGGCGCGTTGGAAGGGAAAGGGGGATGAGAGAGAGAGAGAGAGAGCAGATATACACATTGGAGAGCAGAGGCTATAAACAAGCAAAAAAAAGAGGGCGGGTGGGGGAGGACGCCCGGTCGACATCAATTCCTCGCGATAACAAACCCTTCAATCAAAAATCGAACGCGGTCGATGAGAGCGAGCGGGCGAGGAGGAGGAGGAGGTGGAGGAGGGAGGGAGGGAAGGGGGAGAGAGAAGAATGGGCGGGGGAGAACGGGAGGCTAAACGCATGAACTACACATTACGGGAACTAAAGAGGCTCGCTCCACCGCGACTTAGCGAATTCAAACCATTGAAGTATATGGAGAGAGCGCACTACGTCATCAAACTGGAGCCTGACAACCGCAATACTACCATATTGTTTATCCCTGCTCTCTCCTTACTTTCCTGAGGGTAGTTGACGGAATGCATGGTTGACGGAATGCATGGTTACATACATACATACCAATCACGCGGGTCCCTTCCGGGGTGGGCACAGTCAATAAGTTTCACTCATAAATACATATTTGTACACTTAACTCTGCTTCAATAATTTCCTCCATACTGACCTATCCGGGCAAACCTCTTTTGCTTCATTTACCCCCATACGCTGCTTCATACACACCCTCCTGTTTCTAAGACTCCTAATATTCCTCCTCCTAAGAATTTCCTCAACCACATAGCGGTGTGTCAGTACACCGCATATACCCCCTAGTGGTGGGTCGCGGACAACGGTATGCTGGCTCTCAAGGTGGTACTTTCAGAAGGGATCCTAGCTTGAATAGAATAGTGAAAGCGGGCCTAGGGTATTCCTATGCTTTGGTTTCTCTTGTGGTATACTGGCGAAAACGTGCCAAAACTGACCGGTAGAGCGCCGTAACCGTTAGCAGGGAAAGCAGCACGCGGTGCGAATACTGCAAAGCCTGGTAACCTTGCATACTCTATTACAACTTACTTATAACAGTCACAGAGTAGCCTTGGAAGGTCGAAACCACGATGGGCGGCGGAAGCTGAATAAGGTTGGCCCATCAAGATACGGACGTAGCGGATACATAGAAAGAATATTTACCGTCGGTTTGAAATTTAGGGCAAGTGATCCTTGAAATAGGCTATATATAGGCTGCATAGTGCTATGGATTCCATACGATTTTACGATAGTTTCATCGAGAATGCGGATGAGTAGTAATTTAAATAAAGTAACCTTAAACCTAAGGAGAATCCACACTTACGAAATAAGAGCACACCGATTTCTAGTAAGTTATAGAAGAAAAACATAGTAAAATTGAAAAATTAGAGAGTTAGCCCTCAAACGATATAGGAAAATGACGGTCAACGACGATGGAGGACTGGCTTCAGCTTCTAGGATTTGCCAGCATAGCAAGTTGCCCTCTCCATAGACCTTAATGGTTTGGACCATTGACATTACGGCATCAAACTGTTGCCTGACCAGCGAAATAACAACCATACTGGTCATCCCTGCTCTTTCCTTACTTTCCTTTGGATAGCACGAGTGAATGGACGACTTAGCGGATGCAAAGCAAAGATCATCATCTGCTCGAAATTTAATGCTAGTAACTCTTGAAACATATATTTGTCAAGTTAGTGCTATGGATTTGACTCGATTTTACATTAGCGTTCACAGGGAATGCGGACTTTATTAATTTAAATAAATAAACAGTATATGTGAGGAGAATTCATATTAATAAAGGAGATTCACGACAAATTCAATAGTGTGAGGCGAAACATTATGGAACACCTTCATGATGGTTCAGAGAGGAAAAGCAATGGCAGGTTCCACAATTATTTATTGGATATATTGGAAATATTTATTGCAAATAATTATAAATTGTGAATCTAATGCGTTAATTATATGTAAAATTAAAGTAACGCTTGATTATTGAAGGTTCCACAGTAACTAAAAAAATGTGGTAAGACGCCAAAAATCTATTTTTATTAAATTGATCTGAGCTTTTGTCCTTCCCTCAAATGAACATTTTTCCGAGAAAATGGCGTTGTTTACCCCATCCTTACAGTAGTTGTGAGTATGCCCCATTGTAGAATCGGCCTTGTACTTGCCGGTCATACCTGCGTGGACTCGCGGTCGGTAAGCCTGTGTTTCTCGAAAGGTTGAATCGCTCATTTGCCTAAAAGACTGCCACGTGCGTAGAACTACTAAACTTCGTCAGGTTCCCGTCATGGGAGACAACCGGATACAATCTTGCAACACATAATAATGGGTAGGAAAATTCTCCTTCGAATATTCAACGGACTACTCTTCCATTGTCATCAGATTATAACCTCAGCACTCTATGAAACAGCAAAGACATACGGAAGAGAATAGCGCTGGCTACGGAGGCGTTCATCAATAGAAGGGAGCTGCTGACGGGGAAATTGGGTAAGGAGGTGAAGATGAGGCTGGTGCACAGCTTGATATGGAGCGTAGCGTTGTATGGGGCAGAAACGAGGACCTTCAGAGAGGAGGATGAGAATAGGCTGCAGGCATTTGAGGTGTGGGTGTGGAGAAGGATAGAGAAGGTTAGGACCGCTAACGGGTGGACGGAAAGGAAGACTAACGAGGAAGTGCTTGAGATGGTGGGCGAGGAAAGGAAGCTTCTGAATGAAATCCGGGATAGGCAGGGTAGACGGCTGAAGGAAGTAATAAAGGGCGATGGGTTACCAAAGAGTGTGACAGAGGGAAGGATGTTGGTCAAGCGGGGAAGGGGAAGAAAGAGAATAGGTTTCATGGACCGGATGAAGAAGGGTAGATCGTATTCTGAAGCGAAAAAGGATATACTGGAGGGAGATAGGCTCCTGAATGTGTAGAAAACCGTGAGGAGATTCTCTGACATTAAAAAAAAACCTGCCTTTACCAGTAGAATACATTTTTTTAAATCTCTGGACGCCGGTCTTAAGAAAATTTAAAACGAAAGAACGTACATTTCATTTTTTTGAACATAAGAAAATTTGAAAAGGTCCCCACAGCTTCAAAACAATCTCTCTGCCATTCTCATTCCGATCGATATTCCCCCATCTCTCAGGTCTTTTCCTCACGGTTAAACAATCGCGCGCGACAACCCCATCATCCACTCCACAAGTAACTGGACTGGACCGGAGCCAGATGATGTCGAGGAGGGAGCAGAAATGTCAATGGGAGTGTGCAGAAAAAGGAAATGAAGAAGAGGGAGCCATCGCCACATCTTGAGAGTGAGTTTTAGTGAGCAAGATGAGAGAGGGCGGGGTTCCAGTCGATGGCGGAACGATGGGAAGGAGGAGTTGAGGAGGCACCATGACGTACGCCAAAGACGAGTTTTATTGACCCCGTCTCAACCCCCATTAATATACCTCCCCCTCGTCCCTTCAACCCTTATTCCCCTCTCCACCACAGCACTCTCCCTTCCCCATTCTCCTCCAAGTTAACCTCCACACCAAGCCAACAAGCCTGCTCATATACGGCTTTCAATAAAAAACATGCCAAAAACAAAGTCTATCTTTTAAGAATTCAACAGATTCAGACGAGATATCGTGGAGGTTCGTCATGTTATAGCAGAAACAACAATTGCACTTTTCAACAGGATATTATATTGTGTACGACCCGTTTCAGCTCACAGAGCCATCA
The DNA here is from genome assembly GCA_963169105.1 of Ceriagrion tenellum. Lineage (NCBI taxonomy): Eukaryota > Metazoa > Arthropoda > Insecta > Odonata > Coenagrionidae > Ceriagrion > Ceriagrion tenellum. Next base: position 88,959,684 of record OY720634.1, read on the forward strand.
TCAGGTACAAGACCCTGATGACGTCTGGTACCTGATGATGGCTCTGTGAGCTGAAACGCGTCGTACTCATTAAAATATCCTGTGGAAAAGTGCAATTGTTTTTCTGTTATAATATCTAGTTTTAACGACGCATCACAAAAAGCCTGGCAAAAAGAACACTGTCGTTGAGTTAATTCCTCTTGAGGATTCCTCCATGTTGAATTTTGAAAGTAGCGACGTTTCAACGGTCCAAACAATCAGATTGTAACCTCAGCCATTACGTACAAACCTGAAGTATGAAACCTCACCAGCATTTAATTAACCTGATGACGATGGACGAGTCGTCCGTTGAAATGTCATCAGGTTATAACCTCAGCAATCTATGAAACATGAAGAAAATTGCGAATGAAAGAACGGACACTCCTTTTTTTGTTGTAAATTTCTAATTTCTCCTTCCGATCCATCAGGATCAGTCACCTGCTTGTTATAGACAGTATATAAGCATAACATACGAAACCGTAATGCATTTATTTACCCTGATGACGATGTAAGAGTCGTCCGTTGAAACGTCATCAGGTTATAACCTCAGCAATTCCTGGAACCTGATTTTAAAGCAAATTAAAATGAAACACGAATACTCCTTATATCGATTGTGAATTTGATTTCCACCTTCCCACCAATCAGGAGTTACCTGATTGTTGCCGTAAGCATGTAAGCCTAACATACCAAATCTGAACGGCATTTCCATACCCTGATGACGATGGACGAGTCGTCCGTTGAAACGTCATCAGAAAGTATCCGACATCTATAACGTCATTATCGATGTCACACAGTGAAAAATTATTTCAAGTGACTCAGTTCCATAAAGTAAAGCCAGAAACTTAAAATTGCAGCGGTAGATAGGTACATTTTGACTATTAATTTTCCATTTTGATTCGGTCACTGGATGTTAGGTACGATTTGAAAGCTCAACTCCTGCGTTGACAGTAAAATTTCCTTTCCCAAGCATATGGAAATGAAGATAAAGAGTTGATCTCGTGCGAATATAGAATAAACACATGGGCTGTTTCTCGAAAACTCAATGTATTTCGAGAAATTATGGAGGAAGTACCAACAGCGGCAGGAATAAGAAAAAACTTGAATACAGTCATTCATGGGGCATGTTCGCCCCCTTCATCAAAAGAAATTTTTTCCCCATCATAACCAGCGAAATTCTTCGGACGGGAAGATGTAAAAGACGAATGAATATCTCAGTTCGCAGTCGCTCCCGCCTCGCCGACCGAGCGAATAAAAAAAACACTAGCGTCATAAACGTCCCGCGTTATAAGTGGAATAAACTCTTTTTCTTCCTTCTTCGCATCGCTCTTTTTCTCTCTCTCACTTTATCTCTTTCCAAAAATCCGCCCATCCTCTTTGGGACACGATGGAATACGATCGAAGAGGTGATTTTTTTTTCACAAGATCGCTTTATCGTCTTTGAAAATAAAAAAGACGCCCCGCGCATCTCCTCAGAGAGCGGAGAGCTCCGAGCGCTTTTGAGGCGTCGGCAAAATAAGTGAAGACTTCAATACATCCCAAATAACGCGGATATGGCACCGTTAAGTTTCGAAAATTTATGAAGTGAGACATAAATACTGAGGAAATACGTAAAAGAAATTTGAGGAGACGTGTAAAGAGATGAAAAGAGCGATAAATAGATACCAAATGTTTCATAATATATTCTCAAAACGTATACAAAACAAAACACATTCTCAAAACTAATACAAAACAAAACAGATGTATATACCGCCACACAATATCCAACAACATGCACAATACAGAATATTATTCATTGTAGGTGTGTTTATGCGCTACGCAATCGTATGAATACTAAGATATTTACGAGAGGTACAGGATTACGCTATAAGAGCTGTTATAATAGTATTATTAAGATTTTCAATACACACACACCAAAGAGCTAAGTTACTAACTACTATCAATCAGCCTATTTAAAAATTCTCAATGGCAGGTATCTTATCTTTAGCAGGAAATGAAACTTGACTGTATTGTATATTAATTTTACCCTAATTTAAAAATCGTGGGGAGTAGAAATCATAAAACATATTCCGGAATATGGTTTCTGATTAAGAGACCAGATACCCTCATATTTTACCACTCGATCAGAAAAATATATAGCATACAGTACATTTTCTAGCAGCCTACGAAACGCATGCTGAGATGAGGACAGAAATTGGGTCGGGAGAAAAGGCCGGCGCCGGTAATAAGGCTAAGGTCGTGTCGCTTTTCGGAAATTCATTTATTCAATCTTGATGACAACTATTTCCAATCCTATTTCATTTTCAAATTGAGAAAGACAAAACATTGTATATTTCCACAGACATTTAGTTATACGGCAAAGCTAGCTTCGACACAAAGGTGCCATCTTCAGTTACTAAGTGCGATATTTTATTTTATTTTTTTCGTTCGTTAAAAATAACGAACATGTACCTTATAGATGAGACCTAGTGTCGAAATTAATTTAGCCTAGTTATTAGTATTATTTAAAATCAGTGTAAATATGCGTTCTTTCTCTCTCAATCAAATAGTGAATTTCCACCACATTGTGAAGCCCGAAATCTTCGGACAAATTAAAATAATATTCAATTAATATCCATATAAAACACGCCATTATAAAATAAGAGTAGTCAATTTAACAAAACATATGAGGAATATAGGCAATCCTGAGAAAAAAATATTCCTGTTCAGGGGTAACCGACTCTTTCAATACATGTGAGTGCAGTGAAAAAAACCACGGTAAAAAAATCGGTCGATGTGATGAGAAAAAAATAAAATTTCTTCAAACTTCTAGAACATAGACTGAAACTGAAAACTATAGCAACGCGGTAAATAATGTTTACATTAATTAAGCCATTACTTTTCAATACGGGCGCAGCTATTTTTACTGCACACACATGTATAAGAGTTTTCACGATAATTCACGTCCACGTCGTGAAAACTCTTGGAGTTTTTCTGAGATGAGTTTTCAAGCTTAAAAACTTAAATAAATACCTAATTTCAATTTAAAAAACGTTATTATATTAAATTATACGATATCTATTTTTGTTATTTGAAACAGGACAGGAAGTGACACGTGAATGAACTCTAAAAATCATCATGCAACGCATCATTTCGTGTAATACGTACATCCAACTGACTGTTAATGCATGTAAGTAAACCAAAGCATTTATTCATAATTATATGAGGAATTGAAGTGCAATAAAAAAGTTGAATTTGAGTGCATTATGTGTTACTTCGTGTTTTGCTGGAAATGAAAGTGAAATAGCTGGCAATAGGTACCTAGATAGATATGATTGAGATAGTCGACTTTGACTCGTACCTAATACATACGGAAAAGGAACAAACATTAGGGACTTTATTTAGGAATGGTTTGCAGTGTAAAAGTGATTTTCGTTTCCTTAGACAGACACTAATTCATTGATATGCTTGCCTGTTGCCTAGAATTCCGTAAACAAAAAACTTTTTCAATTGGGTCGCCGTCTAGTGATGAAAGACGGTAGATCAAGTGTAAATACAGTCTAAAAATCGTAAATAATCACGTCTAACCGGCTTTGCCAAGAATATATACATGGGTTTTACATACAAGTAATCATAATATACATCTATTCATGTTTAGTTCACTCAGTCCTTAGCACCACTTAGAAAAAAGTACTCTCAGTCGAATCGCAAATAGCCGTTGTTTATTGTTGTTAACGTGAGACTGTGGTGAATATGTATTCAATAAAGATTGAAGAAATATGAACTATGATGCTGTGAATAATAGCTGACTATTTTTGAGACCTAACAGTTACTTTGTAGTTGTTAGAGAGGAAAAATCTACTACAGGAAGTGTGTAAGAGGCATATGATACTTCCATCGAGAGTCTTATCTCTGCTGTGTGGATCTTTTACAGTTAATTTAAGCTACATTTTTTTTGGTTTGCTACCTGTTGAGAGCCTTAGGAATCAGAAGGTATGATCTAGATAGATTGATGTGTATGTTAATGTGTAACCTACTATTCATGTGTGGCCTCGGAGTAGGTTCAACATTCTCTCCTTTATTTGTAATTCACAAGAGAGATTCGACAAGACAGACTTCGGAAAATAGGAGAAAGAATGGCAGGGTAGGGTGGGGTGTCCATTCTAACTTCTGTAATTTGTGTATAATAACACATGCATTGTCATTTTAATGTTGGCTCTCAGAAATTGGATGTAATCGGGCTTGAATTAATTGGAGTGAACGATATCTATTCCGGATAATGGTTATTATTATCTTTTCATCCTATACTCGTTAAGGAAACCAGTTTCACCTTGATAAGGCATGTTTTGTCGAAGCAGGAAGAGAGAAAGTATTGCAGCCGATATCAATTTAATTATTGGACGTAGTCGCTCAATTATTTTTCACAATCAGGGCTGATATTTTAAGCTGGTCATTTCCAGAGATCTATCCAGAACGAAATATATGGAGAATGTTTATTTAACCTACATATAGTCGCATCCGGTGTTTATGTCGAACAAAAAATACCTTAAATTGGCCAAATTGACTACGGAAGGAACCTCATAGGTGTTTTGGTTGTGATATCAATATATATATTAAAATCTATTAGGACGCAAACTTTACGCTGAACGCACAAGTTTATCCATACTGACATTGAGAAGTAGAGTTTTGCGATTTGAAGTGTAATTTTGAAATCAGTGTACGCAAGAATAAAGATTCGAGAGAAATTTAAGATGGACTGTAGCGAGTATCCTGGTGGTCTGCGTATAGAACACCGAAATTTAGTCATATGGGAAACAACGAGGTGGTTTCATTTTTTCTGGACTCAGGATAAGCGATTTTTTTAAAGAATAAACGCCTGTGAATCCAAAATAACTTACTATTGAGCACGATTTTTAAAGCGATCATTCAACTGGCTACTTACCTCACCCATGAAGGCATTTCATATCATTTCATATAATAAAACTCTTAATGATGGAATTCGAGCATGGAGCTTTCGGCTATCTGCCTCCCGATTATTGGTACTTCCTGGTTCTGTTGAATATATTTTAGTACTTTACAATGGAGGAGACAAATGTTTGGAGCCTAAAACCGGGAACCCATGAGGAGGAGGTGGTGGGTGGGATGCGGGCGGACGGGAGAGGGGGGGGGTGCCGCCTAGTGATGAAAGACGGAAGTACAAATGTAAATACAGTCGACAGATTGTAAATAAACATGTCTCACCGGTTTTGCTATGAATATATATGAGTTTTACAAACGAGTAATCATAATGCAGTGGATAAAAAATGTAGTACTACTCGCGGGACGTGATTATACACTTTTTTTAATATCTTCCGGTCTACAGATATATTTAATTCCTCTCCAAATTTAACTACACAAATGTACAATTAACTTCTTAGCACTTCGTGATTATCGCTAGACGGAAATTTAATAATAATGCGAGGTGACTTCATGAGTATCCCCAATGACCATCGTTGCAGTGTATAAAAAAAGGAATGCACCAACCACCGCCTTGAAAAAATTCTTATATTTTAATCCAAGTCTCCAATTTTTTAGTCCTCGTAGACGCATACCCTGTATGCAGCCTGGTACGAAGCAAGTGCTGTTTGAACAAGTCATTCTAAATTCTTTATTTAAACCGAACAGGCTTAATACATTCAAATTAGAATCGGAGTCTGGCAAACATCGTCGTCGGCACACGATGGACGTTTCAAAAACCTCTTACACATTTTCTATAATAGATATCTCCTCTCTAGCATTTAAAAAGTAACTTTACAATAACAACTGAAAAGACTCTAATCGAAGTGGCGCTAAGGACTGGGCAAACTAAAAGTGGAAATTTAGGTAACACATAGCCTAGGCAACAATGCCAAACATTCAAATCCATAATATCTATTCATGGAACTAAATGTGGAAATTGAGGCAACACGTCATCTAGGCAACGATTCCAAAAGTTTAAATCCATAATATTTATTCATGGCCATACCTTTGACTTGTGACTTCCCTATCTAAGTTATGAAACTTCTGAGATTTCCAAAGCACTTAAAATTTAGTTAGTAACTGCATTCACCACAAAAAAATAAACACAACATCCTTCAGCAAGTCTAAATTACACTTAGAACATGCTATTAATGATACGATCGTTATTCACTCACTACATGAAAAACTAAATATCACAAAGAGCCAAAAAAGTACCTAATTGAATATATACTCAATTACAAAATTAAGAAGGTTGCCAACTATAACTAAGGTAGATTGGTCAATGTTAGTGTGATAATAATAGAATAATAACTAATTCTAGAATAGTAAAAATTTATATCACATTCACGATTGTGGGGACATTTTCGTTAGGGAACGAGATTCTTTTGATTCCTTACAATGCGGTTGCAATAAAGAATTTTGAGAAATAAGAAAACATTTTAAAAACTACTTTGATATTTATTTATTATTTATAATATTTATTATTTCACATATTTAGTCGAATAATTAGGAACCTCAACATAAGAATCTTTGAAAAAACCTGTTTAAAAGTTAAAATAAGGAATTAGTATAGATAACTTTGTTTAATAAGATGCAAAGATAAAATATAATAATCACCGCTTCACTATTGACTTAATTAAAGAAAATATTGGAAACGTATGCTGGATAAAACATTGAATTAGCTCTGATAAATTTATTGAATATTGAAGAAAAAACTTTAGAAAAAAGATATTAAATTATTTCAACATTAATTTTTCTTCCGAGTAAACGCGCGGTAACTTGGTTCGGAGACTAAAGATATTGTGCAATCGCTCGTCAACGGATTCTCAGCAAACTGTATTATTTCCTGAGAAGGATCTTCAGTTATGTATTATGCAATCGCTACTGCGTGAAGTGGGTGGGTTTTTGTAGGGGGTGGTAGAGAAACGCAACACTTTCAGGACCTGAATATAGCTTAACTATCATTCTTTATAATCTAAGATCATGTATCGATAAATGCTTCCTCTTTGATATATTTTTTTTAATTTCTCGCTTCTTTACAGAGAAGGGATTGGCTGCTTTTCAGAATACCTCTACTGATCCGGAGAAACTTCTGAAAAATCTGGGGAATACTACTGTCTCTAAGCTTCAAGTAAATCTTCAGGACAGACTCTGCACAGATTCCTCACCCCAATTCCATGATACACCCCTCATGGCAACGTTTGCCGGACGCTCTAATCACCTGTTTTGGGGGTACTTTGTGTTAATTGTGTGTGTGTGTGTGTTGGCTATGACCCCGTCAGAGACTTTAAGGCTGGTTTGCAATTTACCCACGTCCATAAGTGTCGCTGTTTCACATGTTGATTGGCCTGGTATTCTGAAGTAAGAAAAGCTATTTTACGATTATTTTTTTTTCAGCGATATAAAAGGTTCGCTCTCCTCGCGCTCGTTAACTTTTGCAAACTTTTTTTCGGTAAAAAGCACATTACATTTTGAAATTCTGGGAAGTTTGGTTAACTTTAACGTTGATGAATGGTGCTGTCTCATTAAGCTCTTGAATTTAGTTACTCTATCTTTCCGCAGGCTGTAGCACGAAAGTGATAACGCGAAGCAATTTCTCACCGCCATTAGCAATTCTACCTATTCAACAATTCGGTAGTAATGTCGATTTTGACAGATGGAGATTCGAAGTGTCACTTATCGAGTGAATGGTACGTGCAAGTCCTTTGCGCGTGCGTGACTGTATGTTTAACCGCTGACGTGGAATTATTTTCCTAGTTAGTTGGAGATTGATGATCTCTCAACCCCTGACATCGGGTGTTTAAAACTCTTAAAAGTTGGGAAATCATCGTGAGATGAGTGCCATTATCGAATTTCAAGGGTTTACCGCTAATGATAAAAGCTACATGGTCAAGGAATTGACCATTATTGATGTTCAGCGAACTTGTTGCAATACTTGGCTATTCAAATCCCTGACTGGGATACTTTTCACGAGAGAGGTTTCTTGGTTAAAGAATGACTATCACAGCTTGTCAGAATATGAAGGAGATATTGAGTATTTGCAATTGGAGAGCATTGTGAGACAATACACCCAGCGTTTCAAGTTTCTCTCCACAAAGGGTGCGGAAAAGGCTGTATCTCTTAGCAAACTATTTCCCGTGGGCATTTGCGTAGCAAATCTGGAATTGTATGGAGGCCCATCCTTAAAGAAATTGTCAACAAATGAGTGCTGTTTAATTGACGCTCATTCTCAAAGTAATTTACAATGTGGTAGAAAGAATTGTCACGAGCTGGCTAACTGGTGTATAAAAAAATAAAATATGCTGAAACAATAAATTTGTAAAAAACCAATACCCTATGCCTTTTTGTTCAAGAGGAAACCCCTTATAACAATAGACATATAAGTACTTATTGTACAGCTTTGTATTATGTGCATGCACGTTAATTCACTTTATAAGTACCAGTTCTTCTGAAGAGGTCCAAATGAAATGAAGTCTTCCAGTCTGTCGCCGTGATAAACTTTGCAATGCTGGAGAGGGGTAGGGGGAGGAGATGGGCGGGTCTACGTAGCATATGTTACCTTCCGCGAGCTTCCGCGGGGTTAGAATGTGGAAGAGAGGGGTCAGGGGGAGGCGATGGGTGGGTCTTAGAATGCAGCATTAACATATAGGTGCCAATGTCACTCTACGCCGATTTATTTAGGCTATCGGTTGGCGAAATCATATTTTCGCTGAGTCAATTATTTACCGAGATATTGCCATTGTTTATATGGAATGTTTTCGGTTGTTGCGAGTGTATTGTTCACTTCACCACAAAAAAATGAGGATGTCATTTGATGCGGGTTAAAGAGGACTATTCAAGTAAAGAAATCTCTCAAATTGAGAAAGCACATTAATTAATGTCGTAAGGTCGTATTAGGCTAGTGAGGACTGGGTAGCCCTTACATGATTCCGGTACATTCATCTTAGACGGATCAGAGGGAGGGGTTACGGTATTCATAAGAGTAATAATTCAAATGCGAACTTGCTTCATGCAATTGTATCGAGGCCAGGATTCGGCCAAGACGGCCCACATTCACGAGTTGTCCACAAGAATGAGTACCGGAAGAAGTCGCGATGGACACGTGAGCCACGGCCCCTTTCATGACTGTCCACCCATACGTCTCATACACACCATGGGATGCTGAGAGGCGATGGGCAAAGAAAGGAGGAACGGAATAAGAAAGAGAGAGAGAGAGAGAGACGAGAGAATCGAGAATTTCAAGTTTGTCCGGTTTCCTGTGCGTTCCCTCGGTCGCCTGCCCCACTCCACAAAGAGTCGGTCCTCTGAGGAGGCCCCGTCTTTCTTCAAGACGGGAGGTAGGGTCCCGCTAGGATCGACGCTCTCAAGTTACGCAACCAACGCGCTAAGGACACGCTCCCGAGTATCCGAGGTGAAACGATACAAGAGTCACGAGAAACAGACATGAGACATGATGGTCGCTAAAATAAGACAAAAACAATTCAGCCCTTTGAAACACAGACAGAAGAAGAAAAAATTAACATCGCTTCATAGAAGAAATTGCCATGAGAAAAATTCGACCTGGACCGGGAATCGAACCACGAACCTTCGGTTTTCCGGCATGAACCTTTAGTCCGGCAATAGAAAGGTTCGTGGTTCGATTTTTTCCAGTTCGATTCGGTCCAGGCCGAATTTTTCTCATGGCAATTTTTTCAAAAAAATTCACCCGCCACGTTTGAATATTTTCAAATCGCTTCATAGGATAAAAAGAATTCCCATGCGCCCCTACTAAAATCTCACCGCTTTCCTCATTTGGATGACATAACCTATCTCATAAAGGGTAAGCAACATTTAAATACAACAACGAGATAACCAATATAATTACTCATCACAAAGAAAGCCGGTTGGTTAGATAATAGAGGAAGCAACAGAAAACCTAAGGATGCGTCATAAAGGACAGTTGAGCGGGTTGGATACAGAGAAATCATAAGTGGAATGAGGGAAGGAAGAAGAGAGAACCGGTGTGGGAATAGCTAACTTGCCATAGGATGCTGGTGGTCTGTACGCCTCTACGGTGTCAATAAATAACTTTTGGCTCGTCATTAGGTTGCCCATGTGGCAAACCAGTAAAACTTGACAGATACACAAGGTAGCAGGGTGGAAAGATAACCACCCAGGCGGGACTCGAACCCGCGAACATTGGTTGATCAGGAGATGACTTTATCCCGCAGCATACATCTACATATTACCCAGCAAACTACCTCAAGGGTGTTTAACAGGGGGTGGGTTATCAACAACATTCCCTATAATCTAAACGTAACATTCATCAACATGCACTGTACTATGGATATGCTACAAATGATACAAATGCTTGAATCTATGTATAAAGCAACAAAGTAAACGAGATCAGAGTCATACTTAAATCATGAAAAACGAAATGCTACTGCATGACAGATCATGAAATTAGCATTAGGAAGCAAATCAGCCACACGACCTGTCGGCTAACCTCCTTCAACATCTCACTGCCAGCCCCCAGCCATCATGGTCTCTTAAATTGAAATTTTAAACTTGTCTGTTCTGCAGTCTATTTCCCTAATTTGATTATCATGGCCTGATCCACCGTAGTATGAAGGAGTTTGTAAGATATAAGTAACCTCAGCGGAAAATAACTTTGTTTTGAATATACATAAAAGAAAAAGTCAATTTTTTTATCGTCGGTCTGAAAGCATATACTATCCCAGTTGTTGCAAGAGGACAGCTGATGAGACCATCAAAATAGCCTTTTATGTATCCTGCTGACCTTTCATCAAGCATAAAAACGCAAAACAAGAATATTTGGTATTTTTTGAACCATGGTTTATACGCGAGTAACGGATTTTCGAGTTTTTTTCATCTCGAGTTACACCGAAGCATGGATGTTGATGACCCAAAAAGAAGCCATCGAATTGCATTAAATGATATACGGCAATTCATAAACACTAGGAGAAACTAGTTAATTCATGAAGGAAACAAAATCATGGGGCAAAATTCAAGCATGGTGATGTTATGGCTGTAATAGGGAAGTTGTATAAATACAGTGCATTATCAAGCCCTATTTTCATTAAAGTAGGAGATGTGAGTATTTTTTTTATTTCAAGTACTTCAAGCGAAATATCATCTCAACTTGAAATTAATAAATTTGGCCTCATTTCGAAGAAAAATATCTAACCCTTCCAAAGATACCAAAATATCAGTACCTTACTCAACTACTTTCCGAGATTTTTGATAAAAAAATACCAGCCCTTTTTCATGGAAAATGGTTCGTGTAAGCACTCCAGAGAGACCTTATTTACATAATTAAGAATTTCAAATACCTATATCCCGTCAAAAAATCCACAGCATGGAGTTTGGACGCTTCCTCATCTACTTTTGAAAATACAACATTAGCACCGCGGTAATGCTTTCAGAATCACGAAAAGGCCTTCCGTTGTGAAGGAGTATTAAACGTTCCCCGCGAAAAAAAATGAGTCTAGTTAACCACTTATATAGATATTTTTATTAACTTAATTAGAAAATTTTAGTCACGTAAAATAATAATATTGCACATTAATAATGCAATATTTTAACCATGCTTCGTACAGCTGCTGAAATTAAAACGCATAATTCGATCATCGTCTGCATTATGACTAAGTAACTACCACGCCCATAGTATCATAAAACAGCATAATCGAATTCCAAAAAAACATAAAGTCAGAAAATATGTTTCCCCACGTGATAAAACATACTGAGTACTGTAGAATCAATAAAAACAATATTTTCACGGGCAAAAATGTACCGGGAGCGGGATAAAACCCGCCTATTCAGGAGCTATGGCAACCATAGGTGTGATGATGGCAATAGCCATTATTCACAAAGTAAGCGCACTAAGCCTTGTCAGCATAGCGATTAGTTTTAATAAAAGACATCTATCACAAGTATCATGATCCACTATCGTCGGCATAGAAAACTGAAGCGATGCAAAAAAATTAACGAATTACAAACGACGGTGAGTGAGCGATCGACTGGGTGAAGAAACCGCTTTTAAGAAAAAGGCCAGCGACGACGCGTCGTCTTCCGGGACGCAAAGGATGAAACAAAAAAGTAGGTTTGAGGACGTTGCTGGCGCCCGCGAGAGAAGAAAACAGCGTCATCGGAGATGCACCTTCCGCATTGGAGCGCCACCTCCGGGATATTTTCATCACTTCAACACGACGAAGAAAAGCACGTCAAAGGGGGGGGACACTGAAGGTGGCTTAAGCGATACATCACATTCACCTGTAAACAATGAATTTGGACTCAATTTAAAGAAAAATATTTCACCCTTCCCAAGATAACAAAATATCAGCCCCATACCGCACTTTGGCCAAAACATTTCAGCCATTTTGCATGTGAAATGGGACGTCTACGCACTCCGGAGAGACATAACTTAAAAAACGAGTACTTTCTAACACCTAGATTTAGTCAAAAAATTAACTGAGAGTAGTTTTACATATTTTCAATTATTTTTAAAAACAATTACACAGTAACCGCAACCTGCCGTGCTGAAGGAGTTTTAAACGTACCACGTGAAAAATTGATTAAAGTTAAAGATGTAAGTATGGCCAGTTGCCGGAACGACACATATGCATTCCATAGAGTTATGGGACCCATAAGCCATGACAACCATTCAATAATCGTTCCAGGAAAATTCGATAAATTTATTGAATTCATAAATGGCTTCATAATCTACGGCATGAAGTTATGAATTCCATCATTAGCCAAGAAGGCGGAAGCGCGATGAATCGCTTGGAGTTTTAATTACTTGATAAAATAGTAGTTTTGAGACAAACGACCGGTTTGTTTACTCTGACTGAATAATTGTTACGTGCATTAAGAATTGTACATAGGATAAACCACTATAAATTTTATCCAGCGAAGGAAGTAAAGATCAAACATTCGAACCAATCTACTATCGGTTGATAAGCTATGAAACTGGTAGACGTGTTCCTGAAACCCGAATATTTTTATAAGGTCCATAACTTCATGGATCTCATAGCTATTGATTCCATGGATAAACGTTCTTGGGACTGGCAATTAGAACGATATTTCCACTTAATTAATGAGAATTTCATTAATAAAGTAGAGTAACGCATAAAAATATAGTAACGCACCATTGGTATCACAACATACAGTTCATGCTTCCCGCCGCGGCTCGAAATTGAAACGTAAAAATCGAAAATAGTCTCCATTATGACTACGTAAATATCTCGCTCAACATACCTTCAGAAGTTAAAACCGAGAAATTTCAACGGCTTCATTCATTCTTATCCTGACTGATTTAAAGATAAAAGGGTCCAGTGGTGCACATATGTTGAGAATCCGAATACTGGCCACGGTATTAACTTTACGTGCATTTGAGTACGAGTTTACACAGAGGAAACATCATTCGCCTTGACCGGGAATCGAAGTCAGATATACATCGAGAGCGTATAGTCGGTTAGCGTTAGCCGGTTAAGCTAAGAAGGCGTCCCACCCCCAGTGGATATTACAGCGCCTTGTGTTAGATTTATACCGACAAAACCATAAGCTTAAGGTAGTTTGATAAGGTAGTTTCAGCGAGATATCGTATCACCTAGAAATCAATTAATTTGGTCGCATTTTAAAGAGAAATCTCTCACCCTTCCCGATAGCTCCCAAAATATCAGACCCTTAGCAAACTACTTACTGAGACTTTTGACGAAAGATACCAGCCCTTTTATATGGGATACGGTTCGTGTAAGCATTCCCGAGAGGCCTTATTTAAAAAAGGAGGAATTTCTAAAATCCTTATCTCGTAAAAAAAATTAACTGAGTAGATCGTTTGCTTTCTCATCTATTTTTTTAAAATCAATCTTATTGTCACCGTAGCAGGTTCTTGGGTATCACAAAAAACCTTCCGTTTTGAAGGAGAGTAAACGTACCGCGCAAAAAAAATTAGTCAATTTAAAGACATATAGATATTTTTATTCAATTACTTAGAATTCCAGTCATATAAAAGCACATTAATGGACCATTTATTAGGCAATATTTAATCCATGCCTCCTACAGCAGCTGAAATTAAAATGTACATTACGAATATGACCTCCATTATGACTTGGGAACTATCCTGCTCTAATTACCTTAAGTGAAGGCCCTTTCACTTCTGTTTGAGATATTTTCCAAGAAATACCAGCCACTTTACACTCTACAGAGACTTAATTTTCAAAAATGAGGCTTTTCAATCTCATGGATTTCGAAGAAATGAAACTGAGCGTCGATTGTCTTCATCCTTGACTATTTTAAAAATTAATCTAATTGGTACTCATTGCAGACACTTTCAACACTGTCCAGCCGACAAGTTATTGTGGCAGCCGTTACGCATCTTTCGAATGATGCTCATTACGGGTCTCGCCTCACTTAAGATGGACCTATCTCTATCGATGTTGTCATTTTTAAATTGTATTGGCACGGTGTAGTATTTGTGATGAGCCACACAGTAACGGTGGTTGGAGCGATTTCTTGTCGAAAAACAAACAAATTTTGGTGTAGCAATGCGAAGATGTCATTACTTCTGATATTTATTCATAATAATGAAAAAACTGCATTACTACGATTTGATTTTGATCATTCAATAGTATTTTAACGAATAGACTTTCGGCATGTGCCTTACACTTAGAACTAATTCGATTGAAAATTCACCAACAAATTCACTTCGAAAAATTGCACTGAATTGAATCGAACTGAGGATTGCTTACAAATAATAATATGACACGCCGAGACAAAACATCGGACAAATAAATATTTCTTATTACGAATTTCGTATTTCACGCATAATCCTATAAAAAGCTCGGGTCATAACATGCTTTAATTGAGGCAAAGGCGAACTATATACATCCAATGCATCAATTCCATTACCGCGTTTATGAAGAGTTTCACTGCATAAACAAATGTGCTCAAGGTAGTTACAGCGAATTATCATTTCACAAAACTTTAAAATAATTTGACCCCAATATAAGGGAAAATCTATCATCTTTGTAAATATATAAAAAAATTAGCCGCTGACTCCAATATTTACGAGATATTTTCCCAGAAATTCCAGCCATTTTCCATGGGAAATGATACAGGTAAGCACCCCAGAAACACTTAGATTGAAAAAACGATACATTTCGACGAATTGATCTCGAAAGAAATTAAACTAACCATAGATCGTCTCAATTCTCAACAGTTTTTAACAAATGAATCGATTGACCAGCGCAGTAATTTTCACAGAATCGCTAAGAAATCTTCGGCTGTTAAAGCTCCCTAATCGTTTGGCGTGAAAAAATGAGTCAAATTAAATACTTACGGATGCAAATTCGGTAAAAAAAAATGAGAAAAATCAGTCGTTTTTACACAACATTTTGAGGATATCGTCCATGAAATACCAGCCATTTTCCACGGGGAAATATTACGTGTATACACCCCAAGGTATGCTCAAGGTAGTTATAGCGACTCATCATTTCGCAAAACTTTAAAATAATTTGACCAAAATATAAGGGAAAATTTATCATCTTTGTAAAGATATCAAAAAAAGTAGCTTCTGACTCCAATAAATTTACGAGATATTTTCCTAGAAATTATGAGATATTTTCCTAGAAATGCATATTTAATATAAATAAATGAGGCATTTCGAACGCATAGATTTTCCGAATGATGAAAGGACTGTGAGTAACATTTCAGCGTTCGGATTAAAAAAATAGTCAATTTACATAATTATGGATGCAAATGCCTTCAATAACTGAGAATTTAGGATATATTAAACAAAATACTTGCGTCATTAGCATTATAGCATTTATTTTGCGATCCAGAAGGCTGCAGTAGCAAATAAATAATAAAAATATGATCTCTAATTTGACTGGGGAAAAATCTCGATCAAACCACCTAAAATGAAATGTGGTCCAAGTTCTTTTTTAAATAATTTTTTCGATTCGCACGAAAAACCACTCGAATAAGCATTCATGACTGATCCACGATTACCTCTTCAGCCACCTTAAAGAATAAACTCGCATTAAAATAGACGGAGCGAGGATGCAAATGCGACGATCGACGAGCGATGGAGAGAAAGAGAGTAAAAAAACACAAACGATGATAGATGATAGGGCGAATGGATGTACACACATCTCTAGCGCTCGAGGGGTTCCCTATTAATCTCCACTTCCCGCATCTCCACCCCTCTCGGAAGAATACTTCCCCCCCCCCCACCCGCCCCCGAGTACGCGCTGAGAGAGGGCGTTCAACTCGGCCCTGTACACGCGTTTTAAAACTCCGTCCACCTCAATTCACATCAATGACGTCTATCTAGATTACTGCGACGACGGATGAGATCCCGGTGCGAGGCTAACGCATAACGATACATGATGACAAAACAGCTGGAAGAAAATTTCGATGATTAACCTTCGTCCTACGAAAAAACTTCACGCGTCACTTTGAGGAAGTATTTTATATTTGAATCCATATAGAAAACAAACATTGTGCTCTTCCACAGTTATTTATTTACAGTTATGCGTACTACAAGTTTCTCAGCTTGCTGCATCTTCAGGTGCAATTGTTTATATTTTACTAGCTGTGCCCAGCATGCGTTGAAATGCCTATTTTTCTTGCTAAGTAGGCACGTATATACAATGCAGACACATGGATGTTAACAAAAGAAATGAAAGACAATGATTTTTAGTAGTCCAATAAATTCCTCGAACCTACACAGAAATTCGCAACGCACAAATGATGGCATGAGTTTCCATGAGATTCCATGCCCATGCCACGGTTTCCAAGTAACTAAAATATTCTATTGTGGAAGCAGTGCAAAAATTTCAGATTTTCGAGCTTAAAAATCCAATTTTAGGAAATAGCGAAGCGTATACGAAAATCGAACCCATTAATTTTTAAAAAATCAAACAAAGAGACCACTGCATCAAATCCTTTTCTACGTAAAACAAATCACGCACCTTTTATCACAAATTATGTCTCGCTGATATGATTCTGATATACGCGATATTGTCTCACTGATACGATTCTGATGCACATGATTCAGCAACTCTTCACGACCTGCTTGGTTGCTTGCTAGTCGTTCCTCATTAAATTAACAAGGGAGGAAAAGCAAAGTGATATTTTCATTGTTACGCAATGAATCAATTTGATAGAGAACCTACAGATTGAGACGGTGTCTTACAAAAGAAGGGACGATGTTTTCATTGACTCATAAACATTTTACTCTAAACATTAATTAACGATTCCGCGACACACTAACATGTATTCAGCCACGACAAATCCTCCTTTTTTTGTTTCCGCAATCACATCAGAGTTTTGATGTCAAGATTTCGTCATTGTCGCAACTCGGCGAAGTGAATTCTTTCCGTCGAGTTTTGCTCCACGCTTTGGAGTTGGTGCAAATTTGCTTGGATGAGGGGCCTGCCTGAAAAGAACTTCGCCATCGAAACGAGAAGAAGCCATAGGTAGCCGATTTAACAACTACATGCGCTTTCGGTTAATATCGACGATATACTGACGGTAAGGGTAATTTAGCGGCCTTTCTAGCGGTATTTCCAGTTAATATGTTTGTCTGAAATATGTTACTTAGAAACAGTTGTATTTACTATTGAATCAAAGATAAGGAATTTATGTTTACTAGTAACTATAGCCCCCGGTATATGTAAGCGATATATTTAAATGGTTAATAAATGTGCCCCAAAGACACTGATTACCAGAGAAGATATAAGTAACATTTTTAGCCAAAAGTTAACATTTTCTACTACGGTGACGGCCGATTGGATTGGATATTTGGGGAAACGACCGATAACTAAGGTCATTTGCGCCATGGGGTACAGGTAAGGGAGGAAGGGTGGAAAGAAACCAGGTGACGGCATTAGCCTGCTCTTAACGATAGGCGCCAAGGGGACCACGGTTAAACGCCTCATCCGACAGGCAGAGTACTGTACTTGAAGTGCCCTCCACAAGAAGACACTCAAGTAGGGATCGGGTTTCCCCTGAAAAACATCCTCCCCTGCAGGGACGTTGACGGCCGAACAAGGTACTTTGGGCGAAATATCCCTTCACCCAGAAATCAATTAATTAGGTATCACTTTACATAATAATTTCTCACCCAGGAATATCAAAGTATTACCCTCTTACTGAACTACTTTCTAAGATTTTTGACGAAAAATACCAGCCTTTTTTGCGTGGAAAAGGTAGGTGCATTCACTCCAGATAATCCACATGAAGCCGTTAATGCCTATTCTGCCAGTGATAGGTGAATTACGGACACCGAATATGACGAAAGGAGCTTCACCCTCGCCCACGGACGAGTACTCCTACGATCATACGTATCACCGTTACGTTTCGCATACCGGTCGAAACTCGGCAATACGACAGAGAGATGAAAGTCGAAGGGAGAGTCAGATCTCACACAAACACCGCCCCGTGATGTGGATGACGCAATGGCCGTGAGGAGGGGTCGCCCGTCCCCCTTTTAACCCTCCCTCCTCCCTCTTAACCCCACACCCCGACGAAAGAAGTGGGGAGGGGGGCCTCGCACGCAGCCAAGGCAGACTGTCTCATCATATTTTTAGTCTGACCTCAAACGAAGAGTTATTTCAACGCCACGTGGGATCACCGATTTTCGACGCGCGTTCGGCTCCGAGTGTGACGAGCGAACGACCATCTCCGCCGCTTCTCTAACGACAAATCCCGGCCGCGGAACGCGACACGAACCATCGGAAGCAGGAACGGCCACTTCCCGCCTTCGATACTCCAGCGGCATGTTTGTCCAACGAGCCGTGGACTCGGCCGCCCGTCGCCATATTCGTGACGCATGCGAGAAACACTCATTGCGAACCGAGGAAGTTGAAGGTCCGACGTCGACGTGTTTAAGGTGCCTCTGCCTTGACTATGTGAGTCAAATCAAATCAAATAGTATATTAAACATTTTTACTTATTCGGATTAAAAATTCCTCCTCTCACTGAGGATATGAGTTACCTAATGAAAACGAAAATTAATGTAAAAATATGCAGGTTATTCCACGAATTTATTTTCAATGACAACATCTGTTCAGCTATAGGAGCCGACTGCAGCGCTATTTGCATAGGACTACTTTTGACTTCTACTACTGTACAAATTTTAACCCTCTATCACGCACGAGTGACCTAGAGGTAATATATAGAAGTTTACATTTTGCCTCTGATTAGGTTTCTTTACGTCTATATGCCTTAGTGACATAAATTGTACAGCTTGGAAACAAAAATATCGCTCCTTCGTAACTTTTAGTTCCTGATTCTTCCACGAGTGAGGTAATACGCGAAGTGACTGCACATGATGGATGAAAAAACCGGTGCATAGAGAGTTCAAAAAATAGGTGGCAATATGCCCATGTTTTATTTTATTCTATTTCCCAGGACTTACCTCTTCTTATACACATTTTTAATATAAAGCTTTAATACCTACTAAGTCACACCAAGGTGTCTCTGGCTTGACTTTTCATCTAAAAAATGCAGCATCATGACTCTTGCTCTGAAAACAAAACCCCTGACTTTCAACTACACCATTAACTCAACTCCCTTAAACAGAATGACAACCATTAAAGACCAAGGCGTTTTAACCGACCAAAAACTAAATTACTCCGACCACATTCAGACTGTAAAAAATTAAGCGATGTCACCATTAGGGGACTTCTTTACCGCTTCATAGAAATTAAAGATCCAATAGCACTCCATTCCTACTACTCAATAATTGTCCTTCCCATAGTAACATATATTGCTCCCCAATTTGGTCTATGCCAGCCCCAACTAATCTAAAATCCCTCGATTGCATCTCTCACTTCTTTGCCAAAATAGTCAAGCCCAGAGTCCCACATTTCCGTAATATGTCCTCAAACGCTGTGCTGTCCTCTTTTTCCATTTCTAACCTCGAAAACCACAGACTTAAAATGGATTTAAAACTCCTCCACAATACCCTTAACCATTGATTGCCCTGAACTGCTTTCTCTCTTCAACTTCAGGATACCAACTCGATCCACCCGCACCCATACTCTACTCCATCTGCCTATTCCAAGGATATCTCTCACCAAGCGCTCACCTTTATTTCGCCTCCCATCCCTTCTAAATTCACTCCCCCACACTATCGATCCTTTTTATTTCTCATGTAACTATTTCATCACCCAAGCGATATCCCACCTGTCAACAAATTAAATATTTCCCCTTTCCATGTTGGGCTCTCGTTGCTTATTTTTATGCTGTTATTGTGTTTTTGTCCTCTTTCATGTTTTTTGTTATATGTTTCACTGTAAATTGGCGCTACTGCTGTATGTTTTTTTTGAAACAAATAAATAAAAAATAAATAAAACAATTTTTTTGAAATAAATAAATTTAAAAAAATAAAATCCGCCCGAATAATACTGATCATAAACTTGTGTACAATACACTACATGTTGAGACACATGATATATTTTGTTCAGCTCAGGTCATCGATGATAAAACACGAGTATACAGGTTTAAATAACAGATTTCCGGTTTTTGTCGGAACACATAGCCAACATACTGCGATGAATGTGACAACAATGCCCAATGAAACTTCTGCTGTTTACCTTATCACATCAATCATCCAATGTTAATTTAATTTAAACATTAAATGTACCTTGTTTAATGTTTTATACCTGAAGGTAATCATACCCTTCCCTGTGTTCGTTAAAAGATCATTACATAAAATCCTATCGAAATAGCAATGGAGGCTGGAGTCAGTATAATTACTGGTTTTCGTAACATCTACATGCTACCCTGCGAGCCACCGAATACGCATCTGGCAAGGGGATATTAGGACAACATCCGTGTAAAGATATAAGGGATAAGGATTTTGGGGGTGAACTTAACACGTGTATTATGGGAGTGTATTTAGTGGAGCTCAGTTTTTATTGTGGTCGCTTATTGTGAGCGGAAAGAACCAATTTTTGTACCTATCTGTTCGTCAATGTATCTCTCTTATTTCATCGCTTCTGTCAGACCTAGAGATGTAGTGAGGCGTCATGATAATATTCTGTGTTGCTCTGAAACACACCAGTTCTGAATTTCTCAAGCGAGCTAAGCCTAGCGTGTAGCCTCCGAGTCTCTAGGGGCTCCCACCCTAATCCCCCACAAAGCTGTGAAACACGCGGTACGTGGTTACGTGGTGGAAGCTAAAGTTAGAAGCTAAAGCCAGTCCGCCATCTTCGTTAACCCTCATTTCTCAGTAGCGCTTGCGGACAAAGGCACCTACTTTGCAATTTTACCATGTTTTGCCTACTAAATTACTAGAAATCAGCATACAAATAATTTTTTTACGTGGATTCTCCTTGCGTATTTTGTTTATTTATTTAAATTAATAATCATCCGCATTTTTTATGAAGACTACTGTAAAACAGAGTAGAATTCATAGCAATAAGTAGCAAATATATGTTTCAAGAGTCACTTGGCTTAAATTTCAACCATATGGTGAATATTCTGCCTTTTTATCCGCTAATTCATCTACATCCACTAATTACCCTGCTAGCCTCCACAGGGGTGTTTGGCAGGGCGTGACTTATCACCAACATGAACTACAGAGAAGAAATTAACTTTCACCAACAAGAACCGCACTATCGGTATACTACAAATGCTACAGAAACCACAAAATTATTCTATAATGTAACTACGTAAACGTGACATACGAGCCATGCAGGGAACATGCAAAACATGGTGTTAGCACTACTCGGCTGATTTAGAAACATGCAATAGGGGTTGTACGAATTAAACAGCTACACTACCAGTCAACTAACCAACTTCCAAGTGTCAACGCAGCCATTATGGTCTCTTATCGATCGTGGGAAAAACGACATTTTAAACTTATCTGTTCTGCAACCTATATCCCTTATTTTATTTACATGATCTGATCTACCGTACTTAAAAGATTAAGTCTAATTTTCAATCTGAAAGCGATTCCCATCCAAGTTTTTGCAAGAGGTCAGTTACACTAACGAGACTATCATAACGGCATTTCACATATCTTGCTGATCCTCTCTTCACGCGTTCTAACTCTGTTTTTGATCCTACCTCATGAGGATCCCAAACACCAGCAGCGTATTCTAAGTGGGTTAAACTTACTGGAGAAACCGAAGAAATTCGTCCATTCCAGTGAGCTATCCATACGAAAGTAAGGAGAGAGCAGGGTTAAACAATATGGTTGTTATGTCGGCAGTCAGACTTCACTTTGAAGATACAGTGCCCACTCCATACACCTCAATGGCTTTGACTCACCTTAGTCTTGGTGGGACCCCCTTTAAGTTTCGCCCGCATAAATATTCTCTCTCCGCGGGATCCTTGCCCAACAGATGACAAAACAAACGCGCATTTCGGAGCACTATCACTAGATTGAGAGTCATGGGGGCTATCGGACTGGTGTGCGTCACGACCTTGGGCACAGCTATCTACAGAAGGTTTTTTTTCAAACATAAAACTTGGTATACGTTTCAGCACTCCGCCATGGAAACCAAATCGCACGAGCGAGACGTCAACAAGCCAGATTCACATGTCCGGAAACCCACTTACGCTTCCCCGAATCGATATCGCGGGGCCGCATTTCAAACTCACAAATAATTCATAATTCGTTCCGATGGATAAATTAATAACGTGCATTAAATTGGTAAAGAACGAATAAGCCAGATACACTTATGCGCGAAATCATTAACGTTGAGCACGCAAAAAAAGATCAATAGGGCTGAAAGCTTAAAAAATAAAAACGATGTACAGACGAAACACTAGAAGAAATAATTAGCCTTAAAAATTGGCGAGGAAAAAGATGTAAATTACTCGGGGACAATAATGAATAAGAGAATTAGTTCTTAGAAGACAAAATGATACAAGCATCAGAATGCAGGACAATAGAAGGGGTATATATTTGGTATTTGCAAGAATTTCACAATTATTACACCATGAGGTCTAAACTAATCAGTCACAATATTCTATACGCCAGAGTGCAATCGAAGAGTCACAGATACTTGAATGGTCTGAGAATTCCATCCTTGCTTGATTTTGTCAGGTACCTAATACTACAGAGATTTGGACAGCAGACAACTGTGAGGTATGCAGGCTTTAATAGGAATAAAAGAGTCTAGTATCGTGCAAAGTCGGTTTAAGCATAACTGGGCTGGGCATGTATTCGGAAAAAATTATTCATCTTCACTCTTCTGCGAGTGGTATGGAACAATAGGAAAATGATCTTTTCCCCTGTGAACAACTAAAGCGCTTATTACCCCCTGGAATGCGATAGACCCGTTTGCAACTGCTTTTCTCTGTCAGGTATCATAACGCGTTCGGACAGCAAAAAGCGGTCTGGCGCGTTCTCAAGCGGCCTACAGCCATATTGTGCGAATTTTCGCCTTCGTTTGTGATTTGATCTCTGCATTTTTTTCCGGGTTTCCTTCTGCGTAAGTTGTTCTTGGGACAACAGATTCACTGGCTGTCCTGCTAGCGCCTTCAGGCCGAAGTGGTACTTAAATAGGAACTCAAAAGTCAAGTATCGTGCAAAATGAGTTAAAGTATAAGTTTTAAGCGTAAGTTTCAAAACATCGACATGAGGACGCTATCAGTACATCCAGTGAAACTGTAGTCCCAAGAACAACTTACGCGGAAGAAAACCCAGAAAAAATACAGAGATCAATATTTCAGCTCCGCGGAAACCTGAGAACCACCTTCATTTGTTTGTTACTAGATAAATATAACAATACGAGAAGAAAGATTTTCAAATGGAAGTGGTGGGTTTTGATCTACTCATCATAGATCATTTAAAATTGTTTTTTTAATGTTAGTTATCGTCTACTCTACAGATGATATAGAAAAGATACATGATCAAGAAGAATGTTTCCCGCTATATAGCACGATACAACTTGACTAAAGACGTCCACTTAAGTCAAATATTTTTTGAGTTTCACTATTTTAATTTATACAATTTGAACGTTCACAAATCCTAACGCAAAGAAGTCGCCCGCGCTTTAATTATTTCCAAGAATTTAATACCGGCACAGCAGATGTTTCGGTATGTACAGGGCTTGAGGTAGTTGGAGTGAAATATCATTTTACCTCGAAAGCAATGAATTTGGTCTCATTTTAAAGAAAAATATATCACCCTTCCATTGACACAAAAAATTCAATCCCGTACCTCATTACTTTCGGAGTTATTTGCCAAAAAAAATACCAGCCCTTTTACATGGATAATGGTACGCGTACGCACCCCAGAGAGACATTGTTTAAAAAAAGGGGAATTTCTAACACCTGGATGTCGTAAAAAAAAACCAACAGCGTGTAGTTTGTATGTTTTCTCAACTATTTTTGAAAATAAATCACTTTGTCACCGCAGTACATTCGTCGGTATCACAATAACCCTTCCGTTCTGATGCAGTTTCAAACGTACCGCGTGAAAATAATGAGTCAAGTTAAAGACTTATTTAGATATTTTCATATAATTACTTACTATTTCTGACATGTAAAACTATTATTGCACCATTAATAATGCAATACGTAATTCGTGTGTCTCACAGCTGGTGAAATTAAAACGTATATATCGAATATGGCCTCTATTATCATTAGGGAACAACTATCTTGCTTGCACTACCTTAAAAACGTATTTGGCATGAAATGTCTGCCAAAGCACCGAGTAACTCCCACGCTTTCCACTCATTCCTCGAGAAGCAGCAAAGCCTAGAGGCGAATTCTAAGTTTGATAGCGTTGGAGGACGATGGGTCCATTTCCAATAAGAGTAGGGCCTCGGAACATAAATTTCCAGCGGAGTAGCCGGGGATGGCGATGGCTCCGGTCTCTCCTGGCCCGGCGTAGGCGCAAAAGGGAAAGCTCTCTAATTGGGAGGCTGCTCTTTTCGACTGCTGGCCCGGTGCCTTTAGCAGTGGGGAAGGGTAGGGAAGGAATGCGGCGCGGCGGGGGGTTGGGGGAGGAGGGGATATCGTCCCGATGGCTCTCGGCGGCTGCGGAGGTGCCGGCCCAACCCAAAAAACAATAACTCTCTCTCTCTCTCTGCGCCGTGACCTCACCCACTCCCTTCCCGGTCGATGATCACGCATTCAGCGAGGCACGCGAGCGACGCAACGGCGCGCGTCCGACAAACGAGACCCGCGATACAGACACCAGTTGCCGCGAAGAGCGAGCTTGAGGGTTGTGAAACGTGGGCAATAGCTAGAGACAAAGGGGCGACAGAAAGGCCAAATCGTGTTCGAGTTTCTCGAGGGAAAACAAATGAAAAGTCTTATTATTAGGCGACACCAGATGCGTGTCGCGCTGGTGTTGGCACCAGCGAATTGCCCATGACTTCAAAATTGACCAAACTGATCAAAATACTGTTATAATAACAAAAACTGAACAAAATACTGTTAAAGGCAATATTATGATGTTTCAATGTTTTGCTTGAGTTATTCACAACTGCGAGTGTTTTATACTTGATTGATATTTAAGAACGTTAACAGGGTGGCTTCTGATATCCAATTGTCAAATTCCCAGACCTTTCCCTGACTCTTCTCTGATGGGTTCATCGATTTCCCTGACCAATCGTCAAAAGGTCACCTATTGCTGGAATATTTTTTTTCTGCTGAATTGAATCTTCTACGGCAGCTTTAAATTTTCTAACTATCGTCTCGTATTTTTAGAACTGCAAGCATGTATTACCTATAAACTAGTGTGCTCCAGCTACCTCTCGACCTGAGTTTCGGAAGTTAAAATAAAACGCGAGATAAAATATTCCGAACAACATAGTCTCGGATTCCTTGTGTTGAGCGTAATATATTTTGATCATGATTTTTAACACTACTTGGCAAATATCGCGATAAGGATATACAAAAGGGATACATTTTACGTCTGATTCGCAACTAAATAACTAAGATTCACAACTAATAACATTCACAACTGAATATTTCAGGAATTGATGGGGTTTATTCCATGCATGTAAGCGACAGACTTCAGTTTCAGTTGGTGAAATAAAGGGCGGGAAATACTGGCCGATAAACTTAATGGTAGAAAAATAATGATGATTCATATCCCAGTTTTTCCCTGAGAATTCCCTGACTTTTACCTGACTTTTCCAGAAATTCTAAATTCCCTGAAGATTCCAGGTTTTCCCGGTTTCCCTGACGATCGCCACCCTGGTTAAGGTTCATTATAAGTCCTAATGAATATTGTAAACAAATGTGCTCAACGAATAGTGGCATCCATCTTGAACTTCACAAAAATTCCTGATTACGCCAAAATTAGGATCACACGGTTATACAATCGTGTGGGGGTGACTTGCGTGTATTGCATCCCATTCACGTTAGGAGGAGACATCAAAATGCCCGGAAAAAAGTATTGTGTTGCATTGTGGTGTGATAACATCGCTGGATTACGTCAGAATAAAGAAATTTCACTCTTCGACTTTCCGAAAGATCCTGAGAGATAAGAACGTCTGGCGGGTGATATATGATGTGAGTTGTCTCTTTTCATTTTTTATGAGTTAGTGGAACTTATTTTCTCGTAGTTTCCCCTTAGCTAATCGTGATTTTGTGTCCACTTAGGGCTAATGAATGGGCTAAGTTTTTTCTTCCGACAGATCTCCTGGGACGGCGATGGGAGTTCGATAAGAGTCCCCATTATTTTGTGCGCTCTGTGCACTTCTCAGAGGGAGACCTTAAAATCAGTGTTTTGGTCCATTGTGAGCAGACTTTTGCATCGATAAGGTCGATACATGCTTGCATTGACACTTGCCCTGAGACTTTGATGTGGACTCCCCCCCAAATCAGTGTTTCGTGCATTGTGAGCTGACTTTTACATTGATAAGTTCGGTGCGGTAAGGTAAATACACACATACTATGTTGTGAATGATTTTTGTGTTTGATGACCAGAATGTTTTTTCTGTTTGACGATATGATTAGCACACCTACTGTGAACATGGTAATTAAACGTTGAATTATGTAATTAAATGGAAATTAAACGCAATGGTAAATTAAACGTAATTAAATGGTGAATGTCTTGTTCATGGCCTTGGTGGTATTAGAAGTGGATGTCATCAGTCGTTATGATTTTTTTAAACCCATCAATTTTGTGGAAAGATCTGGAATACCATACAATATATTTAGATTTAATTATTTAAATATTTATACAATATATTCTTTCAGCACTGCAGTTGTCTTTTTCCCATGGACGTCTTTTTTAGCTTGGGCTATTCACCGCTTGTTGTCGTTGTACTTCTTCCGCTCCACGTGATGGTGCTTCCGAGATATTGGGTTGTCAATACCGGCCGCGACGTATTGAGTTCAAAAATCGTACCAATCAGTCGATAGAGAGCACAAATATGACGATACAACTAAACCCAGCTCGGCAATAGATTAGAGCGCGTCTAAGCTGAGTTTAAGCGGCGGTCGAGCTCTTTCGACCGATTCATACCACTTCCCATAATGACCTCTTTAACCCCATTAGCGTTTGCGGCTTTAACGACCGGCGAACACTCGACGCCCCACTCTCCTCTCAACATATAAGGGATCAAGAGCCAATGAAAGCCCTTCCTCCTCTTCCATTCCCCACACCCATCAAAATACGTCGAGTGGACTGCAGCGGCCGGATGAGGGAAGCGGGGCGGGGGGAGGTTTACATGCAGCGGGCGTGAGTGCATCGGAACAAACTGCGCTCGATGCTGCGGGGCCAATCGATATCCTTGCCACTGATCTCGGGGTGGATCGGCGGTCCCTTTGAAGATTATCGGAAGCCGACTCCCATCGGCAAACTCTGCCCCCCCTATTCAACCCGCTTCCTCTCCGGCGAAAGGAAACCTCTCTCCAACCAACATCACTTTCCACGTTCCGCCGGAAATTAGGGTTAGGCGTATTCGACCGACAAGCTTCCGAGGATTGTCGTAGGGTTTTGCTACGAAGAGGATAAGGGTTCAAGGTATTGCTGCAATTGTTAAAGAGGACGTGCGATAGGTCAATATTACGTAAGTAGAGGGGGCTTTGAGGCGAACGCTTATTCAAACAGAGTAACATTTTAGAAGGATTTCATTGTTTCGTAGTAAATAGACTCTAACATATGAGGCAGTAAAACAGTTACACAACCGGAAATAACACATGCAAGTGAAACCATCTTCAAACAACTAACACAAAGGCAATAGGCAAATTACTCAAGATCGAAAGGAGAATAGTCAGAAATTGCACAAATAAACAATACCAAGAAAACGGGCACTGGAGGTTAGCTTCAAATGAAACAGCCCACAGAGAAATACAACAAGTAACGAGTGACAATGACAAAGAAACGAATCTCATTCTTTGGACATCTAATCAGAACACCGGAAAACAGAATAAGCAATAAAATTATAGAAAAACTGTGGAACAGTAAGACCAGCATAAGATGGATCGCAGAAATTAAGGAAGGTATGAGTGAATTTCACATTACAATGGAAGCTTTGAAAGAAATGACGGTCACAATCATGAAACTCAAGGACAAACAGATCAGACTGCAAACTAAGATTAACAAAAGGAGAATAGGAATGGTGATCCCAGATGAAGAAACAAAATTACGATCCCAGCGAATGAAAAAATACTGGGCTAACAGAAAACAGAAGAAATACAGAAGATTACTGAAGTAGTCCAATGAAAGCCATTAAATGAAATAATAAAAAAATTGACTCTGAGCTACTGGGTAAGCCTTCTTCATTGTTCTCCCCTCTATTATTCTCTTCAGCATTCAATCTCCTTTCAAAACGTCCTTCATCCATCTCTTCTGCATCCTCCGAACCTCTGCCAACAGTTTCATCTCCTCTCCAACCATATCCAATACCATCCGACTATGGTTTGAGCAGCTTTTTGCCATTTTAAGGTAAAACTAATGAGTAGAAGCGTGCGTACATTCATTCAACTACAATGAGTATCCTACCTGCTGATTGGTAGGTTCTTGGACAAACACAGTCCCATCGTTTATTTAAAAAAAACTAGTCACCTCAATAATTTTTCCTTACTTAGACTACTGTAGTCTTGTGCATAATGACTTAACTGAGGGGTTGAACATTTAACACCAGCGTCTGATGAACTCCTGCGTGAGATTTATTTTTAACCTACGGCGAGATGAACAAATTTTCATTATCATTTTCATTTTCATTCAGTATTTCAACAAGCTCCCCTGGCTTGATATCAAATCGAGGAGAAAATACAATATGGCTTGCCTTATGTTAAATCTCCTCAAACATGGGAGCTCACAATATTTAATTGATCTTTTTCCCCCTAGCTGTAGATATACAAATGTAGTGACAAGACAAGACCCGTGTTTTTTTGTACCACCCCCAGTTCAAGACAGCTACATTTCAAAAATCCTCAACAGTAGTAGCTTCAAATTTGTGGAATGACCTGCCAAAACAAGTAAAAGACAGTGCAACACTCGCAATATTTAAGAGAAATCTTATCAAACATTTACTTGTTTGAGACCTATGAACATAGATCATGTTGTTTTGTAATGGATTTTGTTCATTGATATGTCTGTGGTAAATTTATGTGTTTGAAGAAGTAATTTAGTTTTATTTTTTACTCTGGTTGTTGCACGATTCCAGTGTTAATTTATATATGTACAAATCATCCTTTGTTGGGTTCTTCATGGCTTGTTGTATGATGAAATTGCTAATTTTTATATGAACGAATTATTCTTTATTTGTTTCTTGATGGAGTATATGACTTATTTTCTTATTACTTGTCCTTGCACATCAAACTATGTGGTACTTTGTTCTAAAGGAGTGCACTCCTAGAATAATAAAATGAATTTATTATTATTATTATCGTTCCGTTTCGGCTCATATTGATGACCCGCCATTTGATCTTAGTCTTCCTCTTCTTAATTCATCCAGGATTCCTATCCTCTTCCTTCCTCTTCTAAGCTTCTCCAGTGTTGTCCCCTCCTCTACAACCCTCTTCAGCATTCCCTCTCCTTTCAATACATCATCCAACCGTCTCTTTTGCCTCCTCCGAACCACGGCCACCAGTCTCCTCTCCCACCATATGCAACACCACTTCCTTCGTCTTTATCGCGACCAATCTCACCCTCTCCATCCTCCTCCAAACCCATTTCTTCCGCAAACAATCAGCGACCACAATAAAAATTGAGCTCCACTCAATACACTCCAATGATACACGCCACCATTTCACCTACCAAAACCATACAACTTTACACGGCTGGTGTCCTAATACCCCCTGCCACACGCCCATTCGGCGGCTCGCAGGGTAGTATGTAGATGTAGAACATTGGATAGAGAAATATTAAACTATAATTCCTTGCCATAATGATTCCACTAAGCGTGCTGGGCGCCGAGAATATTTGTAAGTTAAACAGGCATCTGTATTAATAAAAACCATCACTGACGTACAAAAATAGAACATTCGCGAAACACAGAGAGGCTTCCAGATCCAATTCCAAGCACCAAAGTCACCATGGATATCGTTCCACCTCACCTGCATTTCGCGAGGGTTTAATGAAAAATCGGGACGAGAAAATTCTTTCGTTTTTTCACTCGCACGCCAATGGCCACTTGTTACGAAAAAAATCACTTCGGTGGATTCCTCGCGTTACAAAAATACACCACTGCACTCGCAGAGAAAGAGAATTTTAAGGGAATAAAATCCGTTCCCAAAACCCTCATTACCGTGGAGCAGGCATCGGGTTACAAAAGACTGAAGAGGTACGGAAGAGGTGGTTCCACTTATAATTGAGTAAGGCGCATCCAAAACAGCTAATGAAATACAAAACCCTTATCCATCATGACGAGACTCCTTAGAATCAGGATGGTATCGATTCATGCAGCAAAATATCGAAACATTTTACCATAGATAAATATGTCAACAGTCGGCATGATCTACATCTACATTATACCCTGCGAGCCACCGCATGAGCGTTGGCAGGGGGTGCTTGAACACCAGCCATGAAAAGATGTAAGGGATAAGGTTTTGGGAGGAGAAATGGTGACGGGTATTAAGGGAGTGTATTTAGTGGAGCTCAGTTTTTATTGTGGTCGCATAATGTGCGCGGAAAGAACGAGTTTTTCTACCTATCTGTTCAGAAATGTATCCCTCTTTTTTTATCGCTCCTGTCAGACCTATAGATGTAGTGAGGCGTCATGATAGTATTCTCTGTCGCTCTGAAACACGCCAGTTCTGAATTTCTCCAGCACACTAGGCCTAGCATGCAGCCTCCGAGTCTCTAGGGGCTCCCACCTCAATTCCTATAAAAGTTGTGAGACACTATATGTTCGCTCGCAATACTTTTCAACGAAGTGCACATCTTTTCACTGTATTTAATTATTTTTTTGTTAAATCTTTATACCCAGGGTCCCAAATGCTTATGCTAAATGGCGTATTGTGGGTGTGGCCTAACTAGAGCGTAATAGCATCTCTCTTTGATTTTTTTCATCCGAGCACCTTCCCACTATACGCTTAACAAAACCAAATTCCTTATTGCTGTGCCGTATATGTTTTTTTATGTGTGTTCCCCACGATACATCAGAAGTCAACGTAATTATAAGATAGTTAACCGTATGAGAACATTTTATGCTTCATATGATACATAAAAAGGCAACGACTAAGGCACCAGAATCACGAATTAATGTGAATAAGTGACTTGAAAGAAATTTTTAAGGGTTATAATATAATGGAAAGCCCCCGAGGAAGACCTGTATGCTAAGTAAGACGAGATATCACACACTAAAGCTCAAGAGAATTACAGAAATTGCAGGAGAGAGGGTAAAATGGACGACTACAACAAACCAATCCTAGAATTGAATACGTAACTGATAACACTGATGACTAAGTAAACTGCTAAAGTCTTAAAATTTTATACCAAGAAAAAATTAGGTGACTAGGAAATATTGCAGATTCGGTAATTTTATTCAGAAAACTTAAACACAATCCACGGAAAACTTTAGGTTTTCCCGAGGGGCATGCAACTCTGAGAAATGGCGTACGCTTGTTGATAAATGGTCGCGAAATGGACAGAAATGGCTAGAAATGGACAGAAGTGGTTATAAATGGACAGAAATGGTTAGAAATGGATATAAATTGACAGGAATGGTTAGAAATGGTCAGAAATTGTTAGAAATGG
Organism: Ceriagrion tenellum; assembly: GCA_963169105.1. Lineage (NCBI taxonomy): Eukaryota > Metazoa > Arthropoda > Insecta > Odonata > Coenagrionidae > Ceriagrion > Ceriagrion tenellum. The sequence continues at coordinate 88,991,809 of OY720634.1, forward strand.
ATGGAAATTGATATAAATGAACAGAAATGGATAGAAATGGTCGGGAATGGACATAAATGGATGGAAATGGATAGAAATGAATAGAAATGGATAGAAATGGCTGAAATGGAAATGCGGTGTACACTTGTTTTTGACGTTGCGTACCCCTCGGGTTTTCCGGACCACATTCCTGGCCATTCAAGTGTCTATAATTGATTCTAAATCTAGATTTTTACGCACCCTCGGCACCAAATGGGTAGTATATCAGCAAATATAATATCATCGTCGTTTGCGTTGAAATTTGTCGAAAAAAAAACAGGACTAACGTACCAGCCCCATCAAAAACGAATGTCCCTTCGTTTTTGTTTCAGGCGGGCGATCCGAGCGCTAACCCTTGCTCATCTCGCCTGGATTCAGGTAACAAAGGAAGACAAGGGATTTCAGTTAAAATTTAAAAAATAATGAAGTGCAAAAAAAGGATCGGATGAGGATTAATTAAATTCCCCGGCTCTCTGTCTTGACGGAAGGAAAATATCTCCGAGTGACGAAGCCCTTCAAAGTTACCGGGAGTGCTCAAAACACAATCTAAAAATATCCTTCCCGGGCGATAATGATTTCCTCTCTATAGTCTTTCGGCCGGAATTTTTCGAATTAAATTAAATTTTTTGACGAGGGTCCTTAAGACAGCCAATAATTTCGAAACTTACCCCAGACATTCATGCTCTACCCTCGGCGAAAAAGAAATTCTGATCTGTTCAGTGCAAAAGACTGTTCTCTGCTGACTAATTGATTGGGAGAACCCTAACAAATGGCCTCTCCATGATCATTAACACAACGTTTCAGGGAGATAAATGACTCGAAAATGGACAGTCTTCTGAGTGTTCAAATGGAGAAAGAGCTTTACGGATCAAGAGTTCCACAGAGAAAATAAGTAAAAATTCATATAATCAAGTGTACCTATTTAAACTTCTCATTTAAGTGCGCCTCCTAGATTGAAATCTGGCAGATATTTCGACAAGTGCATGAGAAACACTATCATTCAATTTAGTTTCCTTTCACAAGTATTATATCAGAGAGAGCTGATCGTGAAAGACTAGAAGCCTTCGAAAACCTGGTGCTGGAGGAGGACTCTGAAAATAAAATGGACGGATAAAATAAGAAATGGTGAAGAGTGCAGAACAGTAGAAGAGGAGAGGACCATTTGAAACACCATAGAGAAAAGGAGAACAAGCTGGATAAGACATGGTTTGTGAAGAACGTAACTGAAGGTAATATAGAGGGATGAGTCCCCAGAGGAAGACCAAGGAATAAATTCATGGACCAAAGGAAGAGGGAAGTACATAGGAAGAGATACCAGGAGGTAAGGGAACTATCACTAGATACGGAAGGGTAGTGGGCTGCGGTCAACCAATCTTAAGGCCATGTAACCCGGCACGATTTCCTTGCGATCCCTCCGAGCGCGATGTAGATCTCGACAACATCGACTATGTGTTGTTAGGTGTTTCATACCCCTCGACGCTGTCTCGACTAGCGGTCGATGACCATGAGACGCGTCGAGTGAAGTTGAGACAGCCTCTACTTTTACTCGACCATTGAGTGCAAGTCACCAATCACAAAGCCTCGATCCGTCACGTGACCGTGCGCGGAAAACCTGGATGTATGGAAAACCTGAAAAGGCAATTATTCACAAAGATGGCGTCTAGTCCTCGCGTTGTGAAGTGGTCACAGGAAGAGGAAATTAAGTATATTTAAAGAATACACAACTTGACTACCGAAAGAATAAAAAAGAAAATTACTTTGTACAAAGCCCTAACCTTAAATTCTTAACCCTATATAAAAAAAAACTTGAAACTGTATCTACTAATTAAAGAAACTACGCTTGAAATCAATGAATGACTAAATTAAGACTATGAATCTAAAGTGTAAAATAAGAAAGCTATCATAAACAAGGTAAAATACGAAAATCGCCAGCAAATTTCAACGTGGTCACACAGTCACACAATCGCCATCAACTGAGTACCTGTTTTTTTCAACTGAAGAGCGAAAATGACGAAGAAAATTTGGCTGAAAAATTGACGAAGAAAACCATTGGCTGAGGAAGTCGTGACGTGTTTTGGTCGGACACGACAAGAACCTCGTCGAGGCGACCCTGTCGAGGGGTGGTTGTACTGTTTCTCATGGGATTTGTGAGTGAGGGTCGTAAGATCGCGCTCGGCGGGATCGCATGGAAATCGTGCCGTGTTACAAGGCCTTTAGGATTGAATGACCGATGAATGATCAAAGTAAACTTCACATCTAACTTAAGAGCGTCTCCTGGATTGAAATCTGGCAGCTATTTTGACACGTGCATAAGTAATCCTGTAGCATTAATTTTCGTTTCCTTTTAATGGTATTATATCAGAAAGAGGGGGTTTTAATGGTCATACCCGACTGCACTCACTCCATCCCCTTTCCCCACACAAAACCCATTGGATGTTGCACGTTGCTTTTTACTAAGCCCGTTTTATACGAGGCACAAACTTGCACAATTTTAAACTTATTAGATTTTTTCCTCAATCTGGCGACCAATAACGATTGAACTATAGCAGGGGCTATTTCGCCGTGAGGCGCTCGTGCATTTTTGCAATTGTCCGCTTCCACGATACAATTTGAAATGAACGTTCGTGCGTACATCAGGTTGCGCAATTACGTGTCCCGAGTAAAACGGGCTTTGTACACTTAGGGAGGTTCCATAGTAACTGTGCGATTCAAAACAAATACTAAATTCCCAGATTTTTTCAAATTATTGTAAAAAATCACGCTTTCGCGGATTACTTGCATTAGTTATTGAAAACCAAAATTAAGTCACCCAAAATGTAAAATATTCCAATAATATATTTTTAATGAATACTTTTTAGGACCACGGCCGCCGGTGGCAGCGCCATTTGTATAGGATGACCACATTTCACCTTCAATTTTTGCAGTAATTACCAAAGAACTCAAGATAAGGCGGTACACGATACATCTATTTTATTTTTAATACTTTTATCGTAACTTGTTGCCTGTTAAAAGCAGTTTTCGGTGAAAAAGGGACTGGCATTAGATTCAAAAATAATATTTTCTCCATGTTTTTCCCATTTACCCATTAAACAACATGCTATTTCGAGTTCAATTGTCAAGAAAAATAGCATGGAAAGGCAACATTTTAGTGATTTCACCTGAAGGTCATACTAGTCTATTACTATCCAGAAAATAATATTATAATATTCATGCTCTTTCTCAGTCTCACTACCTTAAGTTATTCACTTCAGAGTATTGACTATTAGCATTAAAATTTACTTCATAACTCTGTGACAATACGTTAACAAACAATTAATTAAAATATCAACGTGGCATTTCGGATAAAAGAAAATTGTTCTTGCTTGGATGTGACTCTCAGGGCTGTAGTCGTTTCTAGACGACATGTAGATATATGTATAGCCGAACAGATAGGTAGAAAAACTCGTTCTTTCCGCGCACATTATGCGACCACAATAAAAACTGAGCTCCACTAAATACACTCCCTTAATACCCGTCACCATTTCACCTCACATAACCTTATCCCTTACATCTTTTCATGGCTGGTGTTCAAGCACCCCCTGCCAACGCTCATGCGGTGGCTCGCAGGGTATAATGTAGATGTAGATCATGTCGACTGTTGACATAATTATCTATGGTAAAAGGTTTCGATATTTTGCTGCATGAATCGATACCATCCTGATTCTGAGGAGTCTCGTCATGATGGATAAGGGTTTTGTATTTCATTAGCTGTTTTGGATGCGCCTTACTCAATTATTAGTGGAACCACCTCTTCCGTACCTCTTCAGTCTTTTGTAACCCGATGCCTGCTCCACGGTAATGAGGGTTTTGGGAACGGATTTTATTCCCTTAAAATTCTCTTTCTCATGTCACCATTTCACCTCACATAACCTTATCCCTTACATTTTTTACACGGCTGGTGTCTGAACACTCCCTACCACACGCCCATGCGGCGGCTCGCAGGGTAGCAAGTAGATGTAGATGTACAAAACGAACTGCTCCCGGGTCATTTTGCTGTGAACATTTATCAGTCTACGACCTAGAAAGAATCCTGCAAGGTATACGACACGCTATGCTACGGTTATCAACAAATGAAAGCGGGAAAAATACCCGAATATCAACAGCATACCGACAAATTACCAATGCAGAAGTTTTAAGCAGAAACAGATGCAGTGAAATCAAGTCATACCGCATAAATTATAAAGAAATTTTCAGCAAAGCAAAAAATTACCACCCAAATGGAGTAACTAGCGTCGATTTCAGTCCATGAAAACAAACGAGCTTTGACGCAGACGGAAAGAGTACCATTCTGATAGCAGGGAGTCCGAGTGTCAGCTTTAAACGCCAATCGCCAACCGACAACAGGAACTAACCTCGACTTCTATTCCACAGGATCAGCCCCAGATGCCTCCGGTGAGAATACCGAGTCGAGCGCAGCACATGGCGTTACTTGATACTTCACTCAGTCGCGCATGGACGAAGCAAAGAGTTCAAGAGTCCATTGCTCTGCCGTTGAAGCCAAACGGAAAAGAAAACGGGGATGTGGCGCCTAGTGTACAGACAAAGAGTACATAAAGAGGAGCAAATGGCGAGAATGGCCGTAACGATTTTTTGCAGGATCCAACTATCCTCTCAGCCAGTTCCATCCCCGACAGTAGATACTTACGTAGCTGAGGACAGCGAGAGAAAACATCTTTCCAAAGAGAAAAGACTACACGAAAGTAATGCCAAGTGTGCGCATGCTATATAATTTTGATGACTTTGAGTCAAATTCAAACATCGTGGACTCCAACAACGGGAGAAATGCCGATGAATTTTCTCGATGACAAGACGTTCTCTTTGGATGGGACAGTGACAACAAAATTTCGCCAACCTCGACTCAAAAGTAGCGGCACCAGATGAAAGTATTGGGCAGATACGTGGACCCTCAGAAAGGAGGACAAGTTTAGGCCAAAGGCAATTGAGATGTGGGTGTGGAGAAGGATTAGAAGGTGAGGTGGACGGAGAGGAAGACTAATGAGGCAGTGATTGAGATGGTGGGTGAGGAAAGGAAACTTCTTAATGAAAGTCGAGATCGGCAGAGTAGGTGGCTGGAGGATGTAATAAGGGGCGAGAGGTTGCTCAAGAGTGTGATAGATGGAAGGATATTGGGCAAGAGGGGAAAGAGAAGAAAGAGAATAGGTTTCATGGACAGGATGAAGAAGGGTAGATAGTATGCTGAGGCGAAAAAGGAAATACTAGAGCGTTATGGGTTCCAGAAAATGTTGAAAATGGGAGGAGATTCTCTCACATTCAATAAAACATGCATTAAGCGGTAGAAGAATTAAAAAAAAAGATGAAATATCAGTGTGCACTTATTCCATTTTTTATTAAATTTTCATTACATGCTTATTACATAGTTTTGCCATCATTTTATCGATGATCGACAATTTTATGATTCAGGTAAGCGGCTGTACGTAAAATCAACGTCCACTGTCGCTCATTTATCTGTCGACAACGCCAAAAATGTCGAATGCCGAGAAAAATAAGGTTTATAGGATCGCCAGCTATTATAAATTCTGCAGGAAAGTATATAGAAAGAGATACCAGGAGGTAAGGGAACTAGTATTAGATAGGGAAGGGTGGAGGACTGCAGTCAACCAATCTTAGGATTGAACAACCAATGAGATCCTAGCCCATAATTACTCATACATACCCACTTATTACATTACTCATACCCACTTGTACTATCCCAAACGGAGCTAATGACTTCAGCTGTCGTGCGCTTCCCCAAAATAACTAAACAACCGAGAAGAATCTGGAGAGGGCGGGGGGAAGGAATGAAGAGAAGGGATGAGGGGACGATTAAAGAGGAACGGAGCAGAGAATAAAGATGAAGCATCAAAACAAAATGAGGCGCCACGCGCCCGGAGTTAAATCGTTCGGAGAGAAATTGGGAGGAGACGAACGACGCTTGAGTTGGCGAGAACGTTCAGAGCCTGAAATTTTCAGCTGGGTAAATCGGCACTTCGCACCGAATTAGATAAATAAGCAGCGAGGTGCGAGAAAGTGCGTAAGAAAAACTCGCACCCAGACAATACATCTCAGTAGCAAAAAGACGGAGGGGCCCGTAAACAGTGCCAAGATGCGTAGTCAGGTAGCAAAGTCGTTCGATATCGATTGTATTCTTCCTTCTATATAGGTCTTCGCAATAATTTCCACACCACATGTCCGCCATTTGTGCGCTATTTGAGCATTTCTTGACATAACACACCCAAGTAAATCAACGAATATGCGGCACAAGTTGTCATTTCGAAAACAAATGCACTGCCAATTCAACAGAAACGTCGAACGACCTGCACTATGGTTATGGAGAATACAGAAAAATAAGCACATTAATTGCGGATTTATGTACTTTTCGAAGACCTATATCGAACGACGAACAGAATCGATACCGAAAGACCTTAGTCAAGCAGCAGAAACGATAACCAATAAAGAACTAGTGTATTTCCCTTCGTAAGTGACGTAAGTAAGTTTAGCAAGAAAACGCATTCAAAACTTTACCAACGTCTTACGGGAGGGTCTTGAAGGTTATCTTGCTTCACACATTGTGTTGCCGTCGGAGATCCACCATCATTCTACTTTCACATTATACTGCACTGTGGCAGCGAGCTCGTGGTTCGCTCTCCATCATTCACTTGTTAACAGGATAGTCAGGCGAATAGATTTAACGTAGTAGCTGATTTGGAAGAAAAAAACCATCCTCGTTTTCAGGCAACCTAAAATGGATTGCTGTCGAAAGTCCACCGCATACAGCGGAGCGGCAGTGAGCCAGGTGCGCCGGCATTGTCTCTCGGATTGTATGACGAATAGCTTTAATAAAGAAGCTCATTTTTGGAGTTAAAAATACGATTTTCTATCTTTTCGTAAATGCCAACAGATTCGTGAATATTCCATCGTAAGTTTCCTCGGCGATCAGATGAATGCTTATAGATAAAAAAAGCGAAGGGTAACTTTAACAGAGAAGATGACTACCGCCTATCCAGTACATGGGAGAGGATTTGACGGGAAGACAAGAGCCAATCACAGAGCAAGGAGGGAAACTGTTGCCCAATATTAGCGCGGCCAAAATGATGCCCCGGCACTTGGACGCCCGTTGGAACACGGGTGAAACTGTTGTCTCAAAAACAACCTACGCGGTGGAAACCCAAGAAATGAAGAAGTAGATTCGGCAATAGTACGTTACGAAAAAGATCCGTCAATAATAACAACCTACACGTAAGGTTATCCTACCTACCTACACCTAGGTTTGCCTCACTGAGGTAGATGGATGCTTGCTATGGCAACCTATGCTAATAACTGCAACATGGGCTTAGCCTGTACGCCATCTTTGTTTACCCCGATTTTCTTTAGCGCTTATGGGTTGACGCGCTAATTTTGCAATTTTTCGATGTTTTTCATCGATAACTTACTAGGAATCAGCATGCACTCACTTTTTTGATGTCCATTCTCCTCGATTATATTTTTCTTTGATTTAAATTAATACTAATCCATTTTCCCGACTATAACTATGGAAATATCGAGTAAAATCCATATCACTAAGTAATCAAGATTTGTTTAAAGAATTATTCGCCTTAAATTTCGAACAGATAGAGGATATATTCTTGCTGTACATCCGATAATTCGCGTTTTCCGTTTCGTATGGAAAGAGCAGAGATAACCAATCGTTGTCGGGCTACAGTTGGATGACATAATGTCCTCCACATTTACCTCAATGGATTGGTTTAAGAATGGGTTTGTAAGAGTGACCTGAGGACCACAGTCGATACCATTGCATTCCCATTGTATTATATGTGTCTCCTAGGGGATCCGTCGGCTCATGCTCTCGGTCAGTCTTCAGCCATTTATTTTTTAAGCACGTCATGGCGTCAAAACGAAAGAGTCGCCTCATTAAGAGACCCGTTTTTCGCCACTCACTTCCAACCTGGATGAGGGCTCTCTTCTCATGAGACAATCGCTCTCAGACAGGCTCCACAGCGGGACCTTTGAAATCCCGGATGGGGTTAGGGCCTTGAGACGTCAGGCAGAGGTTGATTAGGCTTGTCTAACGCCAATGCGTCCGCCTCTTTACCTTTCGGCTGGCGACGGTTCGACAGGTTTCCGCCCGTCTCCGTCTAGAGCTCACCACTCTGCGGAGATGGACGAGTGAGGCGGATACGGTGTAAGTAATCCACCCGACGACAACCGAGGATAAGCCACCCGTAAACCTACACCTGGGGTTGCAAGTCCCAGGGATCGGTTCTCTAGGGGATCCACATGGATGACCAGCGGACCACTGTCGACAAACAGTTCGTTCCAAACGTCTTACCTTTCCGTCTCCTAGGGGATCGGCTAGCTCATGCTCCCGGATCGGGAGACCGGCTGGTCGGTCTTCAACTGATCAACTGGTGAGCACGGCTCGGTGTCACAGCGAAAGGGTCGCGATGAAGTGACCCGTTTTCGCCGCTCAAGTCCAACCTGGATGAGACCTTTCCCTCCTCATGAGGTAATTGCTCTCAGGCAGGCTCTACAGCGGGACCTTTGGAGTCCCGGATGGGGGTTAAGGTCTTGAGACGTCAGACAGAGGCCGATTAGGCTTGTCTGTCGCTTTACCTTTCGCCTGACGACGATAGGATAGACTTCTGCCCCGTTATGCCCAGAGCTAGGCCTTAATCACCACTTTGCGGATAGGGATGAGTAAGGCCGATCAGGTGTTAGAAATCCACCTGATGACCATCGAGGATTAGCAATCTATGGTACTGAAACCCTGACTAACAGCCTCATAGGGGTCTACATGAAAATGACTTGTACCGCTAGAGTTGAAAGTCCGCGTGTGAGGATAGCCATTCCATAGAAAATTCAACTGGTTCCTGAAGACACCAGGAAAACAAACACAGCCGGACCTCTCGGACTGAGGTGCTAGTAGAGTTGAACATATAGAGGCAGTGAGCTGACACGATCAAACATGAGAGCTCGTATCGTGTGGACCGAAGCCTAGACTGAGTACCTCCTTTTAGGCTATGCTGCTATTATCTTTTTTCAAGCTGACCTAAAATTCGTGGGGGTGGGCGCCTTTCGTGAGAGTCCGGAACTGTTCGAAGGCCTTCGCTGCTGGGGGGTGGGACACAGCCACCGAGAGGTGGAGGGAGGTTTTAGCTCGACGTTAGAAGCCAAGGTTAGTATCCCTCAACAGGGAATACCGCAAGACCTAAAATGAGAGAGACCATGTGGCGAAGAGGTTTGGCAACGCAGCTAGAAAAATCACGGAGATCATACAACGGACGTAAGGGAGCGACTGAAATATCGAGGATCTACGCCCCACCTACTGTACCCTGATTGGCTCTGGGAAAGTCACGTGACGAGCAACTTTCTCTTCGCACACCCCCACAAATTTTAGTACCATCTCCTATCCCCCAATACATTTGAAAAATACAATAACGAACCCGATCCCCAGAGATAAAAAGGTAGAAGGCAATGGTTCACTCTTCGTGGTGTCAGATTCATCCAAAACACCACCCCTTGGCTCAGCAAAACATGACCCTTTATGCGAACCACCTGAGATATAAGAAAAATCTCCAGCAACCTCTGAATCAGAGTAACACACCAGCGGCAAATTTACCCTATCCGACATAGGCAGCCGCTTCACCGGCAGATATGGATGCTGCCACCAAGTCGGCAACTCAGTAAAATTGTGAGAAAGAAGGGAGATATAAATTTAGGATCGCATGCTTTCCAATGCGTTGGTTTCCCACCAAGAGCGGTTGGCAGATGGAATCCTATTGATTATAAATGATAGAAAAGGTGAGAGGAAACAACGGTCGAAAATAAAGTACCAATTAGGATAAGAAAAGTGCGTTCCACATTTATTGGATTGCATTGGGTCTTATGAATAACGCTGCCGCCAAACTTATTCTCCGCATGCTCGCCTCCAGCCATTTCCACCACCTCGGGGAATGATATTTGAACTAAATAGACCACAATATGAGAAGACAATATAGAGCATTAACTTATGCTCATTTTCCTGCGATCATTAGCAACATCGCAAATTCCGGTCTCAGAAATTAACACAGGAAACGAATCTCCATAAGAGCCCACAATATCAACTAAAAGTTGAACACCCTAAACAAATCAATCGCACTTGTTACAAGAACTCGAATGAATCATGAGCGTGACTCCAAAATGGCATAACACGGATGAATTCATCGGAGTTGAAAGTGAGGGGAGAATGTGAGAGAAATGGGAAAGAAAGAAGAACCCTGAGACAAAATAAGAAATAACAGAGCAGACCATGGACATGCACATACACACAGACGAGAAAGGGGCAAAGTCTTGACCTCAGCCAACAGGCTGTAATCTGCCAACATTCTTCTGCGGCTTGAGTTATATTTTTTTTTATGTTACGACCCCACAAGAGAGTGAGTGAGGGGGGTATATACAAGTGAACTGATGGGAGTGGGTACGACGGAGTATGAGAGAGGAAAATCATGACTGCGGCTCGAGGTGACGACTCAAAAACAACAACACATTAAACAAGCAAAAGTGATGATAAGACACAGCGAGCGGGAGGAAGATTCGACGTGGAGACAAAATGAGAGGTTACGCCTCGCTCGGACGAAAAGGTTGAAAGGTGTATCAACCGATGAAGCGAAAATTTCTGCGCAGAAATGATTCCCGCCAAAGTCTTGTAGGAAGAATCCAAGGATCGATACAGAAAAACTGGCAGAGGTTCCACCGAGCAACGCCTACTACGCCGTGTACCGTTTGCAAGGCATTTTTCAAGAGTGGAGACTTAGGTTTGAAAACTGGTGCCACTTGTGCGATTATTATCCGCTCGGAGTTTACTTCCGATGGAAGCAGGCAGAGAAAGAAAAAGTGCAAATTCTGAAGACTTGGGCAATTTTTTTGTAGAACCAACACATCACTGATAAATCGAAAAATAGAGAAAATTCCAGGAGTACAATATTTATTATGACCAAGGTTTCGCTTGCTACAGTATCATCAGGTACTGGTGACGTTACAGCATCATAAGTACCTGTTGTATCACGGTAAGTGGTTGATATTTTTCTATCTTAAGAAGGTTGAGACGTATTCTTTAAAATGAAACCAAATTCCTCGATCTCGATACGACATTTCGCTCAAACTACTTTAAGCGTTCTCATACACTTCAGTCTTTTCGTTCAGCATGGTAACTACCGCTCTCAACAGCGGCAAGTGAAGCATTTAAACGCAGCCCTATCTATTTCTGGCCTATCGCACGCCTACTACGCTCCGAAGTAGTTTGGAAGGGCGCTTCCCGGATTTCCGTCCCTGCGGGAATGACGTGAGTGCGGTGGGAGAACTTGGGGGACGGCGAAAAGATAATTGGAAAACTTTCGAAAATACGGAAATACCAGTCTCGAGGATGAGTTAAAAACTTCAAGACGGTTCAGAAGGTTTTTTTTTTTAAATCACGCATAATTAATTGAACCGTAGCCCAGGGCATCAATTTCACCAAAGGATTACTTGAGGAGTCTTCGTGGCAGTATACTTTTCAAGTCGCTGCGGCTGGCAATCTGAATATCTAAAATACATAGCCGTACTGACGCATGTGGAAGTCTGACAGGGGTAATACTAATCACAAACTTTAAGAAAACCCAACAGAAGAACATACAATGCATTTGAGGTAGATTCAAAAATTGACGATTTCACTTGTTGGACGGTCCTAATTGTAGTAAATCAAAATTTGTGCCTCCCATAGTTATATCATTAAGAGTGCAAACGGTTTCAGCAGTTAACTGATGATGGCGTAACTGCCGAAACCTGTTGCACTCTTAATAGCAAAAATATGGAAGGCATAAAGTTTGATTTACTACATTTAAGGTAGTTTGGGCGAAATATCATTTCCCCTAAAAATTAATGAATATGGTCTCGTTTAAAAAGAAATCTCAACCGTCCAAAGATACTAAAATATCGGCTCCTACTTCACTACTTTCCCAGATATTCCCAGATAGAGGTGGATGTAGAGGGCATTGCGACATCAAACTGTATCCTGACATCTGAAATAACGACCACATTGGTTATCCCGTTTATTCCCTTACTTTGCTTCGAATAGTACGACGCGACGTAATGGACGAATTAGAATATAATAAGTTTTATTATGCTCTAGGTTTCCCCGTAAGAGCAAAAAAGAAAATACACATCAAAGTCTGCTTTTAATGAAAAAAGAACAAAAAATATCCCTGGTCAACATCTCATATCGATGAAAAACAAAAAATTCTATTCTATTCTACTCTAAAAATTTGAAGAGGTTGATTTTTCCTCAACTGTTTTAACACTTTAATCCCACATTTGAAGTTGAATTGTTTTAATTGAATTAATCGCATTGCAGCTTTTGAAGCTTATGTATGACTACTTCAGTAAGGCTGGCTGGCTGAAAAAAGACGTTTTTAAAGATTCCTGAATAAGATCATGGTGTTGGCATTCGGTACTCTCCGATGTTTCTTTTCGGCGGACGATGGATACCAAAAATAACCACCTACTGTTTGAAATTTAAGGGAAGTAACTCGTGAAACATATATTGGCTGCAGAGTACTATGGATTATACCCGTTTTTCCGCAGGTTTCACCGGGCATGCGAAGTCTCAATCAATTTTCATTTGAGCCATTACTTTCGAAGTTAGCAGAGGTATGCGTTGCCAACAATAACGTGTTCAATTTTATAGATATAAAGAATTTGTTTTCTGCAAACAGGAATAGATTTGGCTTTCTTATATCAAAATTGCAAGTTATTGGAACAAAAATTAAGGGTATCCCAAGCGCTCAAAGTTGGCCAGCTGGATTTTACGCGCAAAAATCGGGTACCTTTTTTGACAAAAAATTAAGTACAGGAAATACTGACGGGCGGAGGATGTTTTAAAGTACATCATATACCGTAGAAATGAACGAGATCTCTTATGAATTTTACTACATTGAAATCGGTTTCCTTGTTTGGACGATAAAACATCTCAAACTCAGGTATCTTGCTTTATTTACAGACATATATAGAAATTCAAATGAATAAAAATTATATGTGAGAGGATAGCATCATTAAGAAGTGAATTCATGCTGATTTCTAGGATAGTTATTGATGGAAAACATCTTAAAAATGAAAAATTAGTGCTTGGGCCCGCAGGCGCTATAGGAAATGAAAGATTAACAAAGATGTTGGACAGGCCACGCCCACGATACAGCTTCTGACACTGGCCACATAGCAAGCGACCTCTCCATGTACCTCAACGAGAAGCACAATCTATATTAACAAACTGCCCAGCGAGCTGTCGCATGAGCGTGCGGCAGGGGGTGTTAGGACACCAGCCGTGTATAAGTATTAAGGATGACTTTTTGGAAGGCGTAATGGTGAAGAGTAATACGAGTGTGTTTTAAGGTACCTAAGCTGAGCGAAATATCATTTTATCTAGAAATCAATGAATTTGGTCTCATTCAAAAGAAAAATATATCACCCTTCCATTGACCCCAAAAATTCAACCGATTACCACATTACTTTCCGAGATATTTGTCAAAAAATACCAGCCCTGTTATATGGGAAATGGTACGTGTATGCACTCCATAAAGACCTTATTCAGTAATGAGGCCTTTCCTAAACTTAGATCTCGTCAAAAGAATCAACAGCGTGTAGTTTGTCTGATTTTTCAACTATTTTTTAAAATTAATCATATTGTCACCGCAGTAAATTCTTCGGGATCACAATAAATCTTCCGTTTTGATGGCGTTTCAAACGTACCGCGTGAAAAAAATGAGCCAAGTTAAAGACTTATTTAGATATTTTCATTCGATTACTTAAAATGTCTGTCATGTAAAACTATTCTATTGCACCATTAATAATGCAATATTTAAATCGTGTGTCTCAGTGTTGGTGAAATTGAAACATATATGTCGGATACGGTCTCTATTATGATTAGGGAACTATCTCGCTCGCACTACCTTGAGTGGAGCGCCGGTATTATTATGGTCGCTTATTGTGCGTGGAAAGAACGAATTTTTGCACCCATCAGTTCGGCAATATAATGCCATAATATCAAATCTTTTGAGAAGAATTGAAGGAAAGGTAGAGGATATGCTGAGTGAAGATCAGTTTGGATTCAGAAGAGGATAAGGAACAAGAGAGGCAATTCTGGCATTGAGGCTTCTTATTGAAAAACAAATGCAGAGAAATAAAACTACTTATATTGCCTTCATTGACCTGGAAAAGGCATTTGACAATGTTATCTGGAAAGAGATGTTCAGAGTGCTGAAGAAAACAGGTTCAAAATATAAAGACATGCGGGTAATATTCAGCTTATATAAGAACGAAATGGTTGAGATAAGGAATGTTCATCAAAAGCAAGAAGAAAAGTTAGAAAAGGCGTGAGACAAGGATGTGCTCTCTCTCCTCTTATATTCAATGCTTACATCCAGGAAGCTATAGACCAAGTTCGTGAAACTACTGAGGTGAGGATTAAAATTAATGAACAGAAGATAGATATGCTGCGTTATGCAGATGATATTGCTGTGATCACAGAGACCAAAGAAGATCTAGAAAGGATGCTCAACACAATGGGTAGGATTTTCTGTAAACAGTATGGCATGACAATAAACAAACGCAAAACCAAGGTGATGGTTTGCAGTAATGAAGAACAATATGAACCCCCAATAATGAGAATTGGAGGAGAGAAGCTAAAAGTAATAGAGGAATTTGCCTACTTGGGAAGCAGAATAACAAGATATGGTAGAAGCCAGAAAGAAATTGTAAGGAGAATACATCAGGCCAAAATTGCATTCTATCTTAGAAAGAACCTACTCACCAGCAAGAACATTAGTTTGGAAATAAGGAAACGGATGACGAAAGCATTTGTTTGGAGTGTGGCCCTATACGGGAGCGAAACATAGGTAATAAGAAAACAAGAGAGAAGGCGGCTAGAAGCCCTGGAGATGTGGCTCTACAGAAGGATGTTGAAGCTCAGCTGGAAAGATAGTCACGAATGAAGAGGTACTGAAAAGAGTTCAAGAAACCAGATCCCTGTGGAGGCATATCCAAACAAGAAGAGACAAACTCGTAGGGCACATTCTAAGACACGACAACATCGTTTTAACAATAGCAGAAGGAGCTATAGAGGGAAGGAATCGCCGGGGACGACCAAGGATGTCATTCATGCAACAGATTGTGAATGATATGGGTTGCACCACATACACAGAAATGAAGAGAAAAGCAGACAGAAGAGAGGAATGGCGTACTGCTGCAAACCAACCCCAGGGTTGAACACTGAAGAAGAAGAGTCAAAACGTTCCCCGCATTGCATTGCATCGTACTAAATCGCGCGTATCGCGCGTATATTGTGACCCGTATTGAATTTGTGACATTCAATCCCGTTTCATATCTCTACATAGCATATATACCGTGAGAGTACTGATACATAACATTACATCGCGTATCGTATTCCATCCCATGCATCGTCTTAAATCGCATGTACTAGTATTTCATTGGGTTTTAATCGCATATCGCATTGCGTCAAATAAATCGCATTATTGCCAGCAATTCATTACAAAGCAATGTGCGATATCGTATGATTCGTAAAGTTGCTTTCTCAATCCAATATGTGGAAGATTAAAGAATATAACCAAATCTATCACCTTAAAGAACACTGAAGAAGAAGAAGAATGTCAAATCTGGTACATTAACAATGAATATAGCGCGATATACCGAATGTATCAAGCAAATTCCTTTGCAAACTCCGCATTTTTTCTCACAATTTTATTCACGAGAGAACAAAATTGCGAGACAGGCATATCCATTCATCACTTTAATTACCATCAGTCGACGGCAGATGAGGAGATGGCAGGCCAAAAGTTGAGCCGTCACATCCAGAGGAATCTACTTTCGGAGAGCCTTTCGAAAAATTTCGATACCGTGAGGGCAAACAAGCGAGGAGCAACTTTCCACCCCTTTCCCAATGGATTCCCGTGTTCGACGGCGACGAAGAACGAAGCGGCGTTGAGCGAGGATTTCGGGCCATGGTCTGCAAGTGACACCCGTCAAGCCAATCGCGTGAATAATAATATTAAAGATTTAAAAAAAAAAAATCGAAGGGGAGAGAATCGCGACATGTGTTGCTGGAATGAAAATAAAATAAAACAAAATCGAATGGGCCCCGTCAAATTGGGAGGGCGCATGCGCCATATCGATCACGAGGCTTTGAAGAGGCTTAAAAAAAAAAGACTAAAAAAAAAATCCCGACATCCAATCAGAAGAGCAAACGAAGAACCCAATTTGCGTTAGCGTTGCGAAGGGGGTTTCTTTTGAGCTACCCAACTTCAACTAAAGGCGTTTGGAGTAAACTGCGACGTAGTAATGGACTAGATAAATGTTCGTGAAACAGGTCCATCGATTTTCCTTCATAACTCGCTTCCCAGACGTAATACAGATGTCATCAATACCTCGTTTTAAACATTAAACTTTGTATTTTCTTACTTTTTATCTTTCTTTACTGTATTCCAACAATATCAGCGTTCAAAACCGTTTGAAAATTGTGTTTTTCACATATTTTAACTGCGCTACGACCCCATATTGAAGAGTTTCAACACTATCCACCAGAGGGATACCTCAATATTTCACATCTAATATATTACGCACCAGTAATTACATTTTAAAATATCCACCAGAGAGATGGGTGGGGTAACGGAAGGGCGGAAGAGTTTTTTTTTTCTAAAATAAAATTTCACATCGCCCGCGCAATAACAACCTCGGGAATATGAAAAAAAACGCGTAATCGCGTAACGCTCATATGTAAAATTCACACTACCACTCCGCCATCTACTGATCATTTTCATAAACTAGCCGAAAATGCAATATGACCGCCTCCGATTACCGTTTCCGGAATGTAAATCTTCCATTATCCGTGATTTTTAGGATGGGTCAGAATTTCGTTTACCAAACAATTTGTATTTTGTGCACATTAATGCTTCCAATTTCAATTGAAAAACAGCGATAGTAAGATGTGAAAAAAGTGTTATCGAATGACCTGTTTCACGAACATTTACCAAAGGAGTAGTTGGAAGATGGGCCGAGGGGATGATTCAATGGACTTTTCCATTGGAGGAGTTACTCCGACTAAGCAAGACTTAAGATGGCGAGGAGATTATTCATTTAGACCAGGGGTGGCCAACCCGCGGCCCGCCTTGAACATTTTTCCTGCCCGCAAGATTCACCACGTTTTAATACAATAACTTTAACTCATTATGTTTCAATTTTTCACTCCAAAAAAATGTCTATAGTGGCTCTAAATCTACTTTGGGGATATATAATTTTATATGCGGCCCGCGGAGTTATGATGCATTTCCAAAGTGGCCCGCAAGATCATTTTAGTTGGCCACCCCTGGTTTAGGCCATAGAACTCCACCACCTGATTGGTTTGGCTTTTGGACAGTTTTTATTCCGCTGCAATATCGCTCCCTCTTGTCTCCTATGGAAGACCCGCCATTGGAAACCTCTTAAATTTCTCTCTCTTCGTCTCTCTCTCTTCTTAATTCGTCCATAATTCATATCCTTTTCCATCTATTTTGAAAGTATGTATTAGTTGACGATTACTCTTTAGCCACACAATTTATGACTCTCGTCAGTCATTCTTCCCAGATATTTCATACTGATTATAAAATATGATGTGAATACCAGGACATAGTACGTGAAAACATTCGAGTTCCTGATGCCGAGAAAATATTATCGTAAAGAAACATTGGGACCGATGCCCATTCTTCGCAACGCTTCCAATAACTTCCTCAACTTAGGGGAGTTTTCCCAAATACTTCCACTGTACATACACGAGTTTCGACCACAAAATTCCTTTTAAACTCGTTGTAGTTTTGTCTCCCTTCACACCGTCTAACATTCCTGTATTCTCCTCCTAATATGCTCATCCTAAATTATCCCTTTCCACTGCCCTTCAACGAGTTGCCCCTCAATACTTCTAACACTAATGTCTACAGTCATTTCCGAAGTTCTGTACCAAAGGATAGGATACACATTAGGGTTTCAAGTCATCTATTCTCAATTCCTTTGCAAAAACAGATGTGTATACAGTGAAACCAAGCCTCGGCGGCCACTTCCCTGAAGCGGACAGCTCTGTAAGCGGCCGAGTTTTTAGGCACGCATTTCCCATATGACTAATTTAAATTTGACCTCCACACAGCGGTCACCTCCTCAAACCATTTTCTCATGAGTCCGGTGGTGGCCGCTTGACACAGGTTTCGCAGTTAAATGGTTATTATAAATGAAAAAGGCACAAAGGCGAGACTGGCTGGACTGCAGATGAGAGAGTAAAAATGAGGAAAGATTCTCGTCTCACCGCTGCGACCAAGTTTCTGAACCATAAACGCTACGATACAATGCATTCTTAAAATCTTTGCAGAGGTAAAAAAATATCCTGATAACGATATAGGAGAAGGTTAGATGAGGGACTTGACTAGAGAAAAGAGAAAGAAAAAAAGAGCGGCAGAACGATAAAGGAGCAAAGTAAGTAATGAGGATATGGTTTACGACCACCCCGATTCCCGCCCATTTCCTCTCCTCATCCCCCTTCCCCCCACAAGCAATCTCCCCCGCCCTTCTCCCCCTCCAACCCGCCGATGCGAGTACTCACACTTCTCCACCCCTTCTTCCCCCCTCCTACACACTCCTCCCCTCGCCCGAATCACCGCTCACTGCCGCATTTCATCTTAACCGGCCGCGGATTCGGTCGCGGAGCGGCGGATTCGGTCTTTGGCCGCCCAACGCGCGCCAACAGAACAGAACTGAACGCGCACACCGTCAGCAGTCAGTCGGGTGAAGAGTATGGGGAGTGAGGGAAGGAATATATGGCGTTTTCCGCCCGTTTTCACCAAACATATGTCCCACGTATACCCACAGGTCCTTCGCCCTAATAACAATAACCACAACCGCCTAAACATATCCCGAAGCTTATCACAGCAGATCCCTCATTATTTAACGAAATACCCCGCACCTACCTAAACATATCTACCTACTCTTTAAAAGTCCATAAATATGAAATAATAAAATTAATTTAATATTAAACTAATCAAAGTATCTCTCCATCTCTGCAAATGATCATTTGTTTTGCTTTTCATTGAATCCATATTTATTTTGTATATTTATTTAGCAGGCAGAGTACGGAAATTTTGATGCATTAAGTAGACTAAACGCCATGGGTACGAGTTATCTGAGGAGTGTTTGCGGCTAAAGTAGGATGGATACGGTCAGGAATGAGTGGGTAATAATTGAATGTGGATAAGATGCTCCAGCAATAGACATATATGAAAGGAGTGTGCTTCGTTGGTTTGGCCATGTTGAGAGAATGGATGAGAGTCGAATAACGAAACATATATATGAGAGTGAAATGAATGGTGCGAAGGGTAGAGGTAGGCCGAGAAAGTTGTGGTTGAATGTGTTTGACGAAATTCTCAGGAGGAGGAATATTAGGGGTCTTAAAAACAGGAGGACGTGTATGAAGCAGTGTATGGGGATAAATGATGCAAAAGAGGTTTGAAAGGATAGGTCAGTATGGAGGAAATAACTGATGAAGAGTTCGGTGTACAAATATGTATATATGACTGAAACTTTGTGACTGTGCCTACCCCGGAAGGGAACGGCGTGATTGTTATGTATGCTATAAATTTCGCCAGGACAGCAGCCATTTTTATATTGTTACAAGGCAATTATTTCTTTTTTCAACCATTACTTCAAATTATTTATATTATTTATAAGAATTTGTATTCAAATAACTTATACATTCAATGCCTAAAAGGCAGAAAATGTCATTAGAAAATTATTAGTTGGCGATCATTCTTCGGATCGCATGTAAAGGTATTCATTTGTAAAAAGAACGACTTAAGACTTCGAGAAAACGAAAGTGCGCATCAATTTTTACGATAACAATTACCTAGCATCGAGGATTAAGGTCAAATTAAAAACGTTAGTTTTCCTTTGTCGACGTTTCGGAATACCTTCCATCTTCAAGGCTAGAATGTTAACATACTGGACATGAAGGTCATTCTTTAAAATATCCATTTATGTTTCAATAATCTATCACACATATCCTCGCATCAGTTACCTCAAGGTGGAAAAAACTATTTTCTGAAGCGTCGGTGAAGGAAAACTAACGTTATAAATTTGACCTAAATCCTTGGAATACGTTAATAATTATGACTTAATAACGGAGATCAACATAAGGAGCATTGAAACAATCTTTATCCTCATACACCAAAAATTCTCAATGAAAAAATCATTTGAATCCACCGGGATTCGAAAGAGGATCGCACATTGAGCCTACCTCCCGAATTTCATACCCACCACAATCGCAAGCATAAGTACTAATCATGCTCATTACGTCGTCACATCGATTATGTTATCCAAAAGTGCAGGGCTCTACGCTTTCTTCTTAATTTCGTGGCTAGTGTGAAAAAAATGTCGTCCAGTTGTCGAGATAGTCCAGTATCACAGCTGATATACCAGCGCCACTGAAAGACGAAACGGAGAGACGAACGTCTCCGCGGCCGCGCAACAGCCGTCGTGAGGCATACAAACGAGCGTAAGGGCGAGCACGTGCCCCGAGGAGGAGGCCAATTAGCGCTTTGCGATGGAAAAGTGAAAGGATTGATTACGAGAGTCGGGAGGAAGTGTAGTAAGTATCAGCGGCAGTCGCAGGGGAGCGACGAGAGGAAAAAGAAAGTGTGATAATCAGGGCAAAGGAAGAAAAACCAGCCGCACCTCGCTTCCCAGATGATGTTATGAAAGCTACTATAAGAGAGCACGGCTGAAAAGGGTTGAGGAAGGAATTAAAGCGAATTATGAGCATACCTGACACAATGCATCAATTATAGGCGACGTTGACTTGTGAAATTTGGTTACAAGGGGGATAAACAATTTACTAATCAGCCATAGTCAACGTTGACCGGTTAAAATAGGTTACAAGGAGGATAAAAAATTTAATAATACTTGGTTAAAGTTAACCGCAAGAATGCAAATTCTTTTTATACTTTGTTTACTTTGTCATATTTATATCGTTACTTGTTGAAGGTTACTGGGGTATCCCCTCGGGTCGCTACTCTCCATCTCGGCCGACGTCTCGATGTTGTCCATCGTCATCAGGGCATCGTGCGTTGCAGAAACTGGTCCGCAAAATATACAGTTTGGCTTCAGGTCAGGTGTCGCGTGATTGGTCCGCTGATTCACGCCTTTTTTTCCCGGTCTCTAGGATGCTTCTCAGCACTGGTTTCCAGCAATTGCTGAGAGAGTATCCAGCGTCACGATTCATGGTGTTGTTCCTCAACCGGATTTCGATCCCTTCCCTCGTCAGTATTTCCCAGAACTTGTCCACGCGACAGAGAACCTTCGAAACGTCGGCCGAGATGAGGAGTTTGACCCGGTGGGATCCCCGAGTAACCTTTATCATTCCAATACGCCGGGAAAGCCTTAGATCTTTCTATACTGTTACCCGTTAACTCAGAGTTCGTGAAATGTATATACATAACATCAGAAGTAAGGTTAACGATGAGGGGTTTTAGAAGCATGTTTTATAACGAGAACATTTTAGTCCAGAGAGTATAAAACCAGGCCTCAGCAATTTTCCGCACAATTTTTTTATTGGTACCTCACCAGTTTCGACGTTTCACCTCACCACTTGCTGGTCCGATTATTTAATCTAGTTATTTAATTAGTAATTAGTTACTTCCTAAAATACTCATTACATAATATAATCAATTACTTATCGAAGGGACTAAATTCGATTATGCTGTAAAAAATCCGACACTGGTCAGTTACCAATAATATGATAGCGAGAAAAATTGCTAAATACTCTTTATCGCCGTTACCACTGACGTTAAACAGAGCATTTGTCGGTCGCCATCGCTATATATTCATAAAACAAGAAAATATATTAAAATTAGGTTTTTATCCCTTAAATGAATGAAAATTACACAGTTCCAATATTGTCAACGACTTGCCTAATATTACACCAAGAAGATGAATATTTATCTATGAGCGTCGCACAAACATAATTTCCATTGACTCTAGTAACAGCAAATGATTCTTTCTTTTATCTCTTACAATAATGACTTCGTATTTAAACCCCTAAAATGGACAAAAGAAAATCTTTTCCACAGACTATTTCATTCACCACCACGAATTACTTCCGCGGAATTTTCAAATACTGCCACCGTGCAACCTCTCGCCGGACTTCAAATCAAAAGCGAGGAGTGATTAAACCTTCATGGATTGAAATCAGATAAGACCTCACACGTACACGTACACGTACAAGTCACACGTAATGCAGTCTTGCCGCACTTAACTCTTCCATTCCACTCATGAAATACTTGAAATGTCTATGAGCTCTGAGCATTATTCCCAATTACTTTCCAACTCAATTTTTCGTGAGTCGCGAAACAGAATCGGCATATCTTTTTCCTGAATCGGGTAGCTGTATTACTTGAGCAAATTATTGGCATCGTCCTTAATTCTTAACGAGTAAAACGCTTATGGCTTAAGATTTTTAACAAATTACTTGAGCATCTCAAACGTCGCAATGATGGAAGAGTCCACGGATGTTACCATTTTTTTTTGCCCAGCAAAAAACTTGTAATATGAATGAGGTATCAAAAATAATTTTGGGAAAGCAATACGTTTTATCATGTCTAGAAATAACCTCCAACTTTTGGCACAAAAATTACCTACCGAAAGCACTGAACTATGCCCATATGGGAGGGCATTTTGCGAGGAAAGAAATATGAACCCAAGAAAAGCAGGAAGAAAAGCCAGCTGGGCGCTTGACGTATTGGAAATTGGAGAAAGGGATAGGATTTAAAGGAACAGCAAAAGGCTTAACCGTAACCCATTACACTAACCTAATCTCATCCTCATCGTATTAAGATACGTGGTATTGTTAAAGTTTTGTGAATAAAATTTGCTAATTAGTGTGCGTTTCAAATTTTAAAAGTAGGTATGTATGGCGACATTTTCGATCACCTGATTATGCCGATCATTCGTCGAAACCCGAGTCGTTTCTGTTTTATATATTTACGTGATAATATAAAAGTTTTGTGAATGACATCTGTTAACCATGGAATACCACCAGGTGACAAAAGACAGAGTTTTATTTGTTACAAACTATTCTTTATGCTTTTACAAATAAACATGGAAGACGTGACGGGCGAATCGAGTAAGGGATATCGATCACGGAAGTGTTTCTTTCACACCTACTGCCTCCGACGGACCCTAAACGTTAGAGCAGAAACGGCTTCGAGAGAAATTTATGTGGGCTGCACACCTCAGCCAAAAACTTTATAGTTCTGGCATCTGCCGCACCCTACGAGAGATCTTCGCCTTCCCCTCCATTCCCCGCCACGTACAACAACGCCACTGATGTCAGCGTGGAAAATACGTTGCACGGTTTCAAAAGAATGTTCACAGTGACGTAATAATACACAATGTTCAACTTTTAGATAATTCTACGTGAGATGAAGGATTCCCATTTACAATAAGCGCAAATATTTACGAATAATCACATGATTGATTTCAATACACATTTCAGTTCAAACCCCACACCCACTTACGTTTATCATAGACGATCTTTTCCACCCTCATCCCAATTTCATTTTCATAGTTTACTTCAACAGCAATCCTTAGGTTCTGTGTACGAAGGGGATACGTTTAATGTTAAATTTGATAACTTCCTAGCTATTTTTTGTATTGCTTTGATGTATCCTTCCCTCTAAAAGCAATGAAAACTTCTGCCAACTCTAAGAACAAATGGGTAGCTAATGAAATTAGAGCCTCATCTGCTAAATTAAGACAGGTTTTTCATGAATTCAAATTGAGGGGCTCTCAGACACTTAAAAGAGTTTATAAAACACTGAGATGTGAACACAATATTTGACAGATGAGACAAAAAGAAAATTCAATATGTCCATTATTAATTCCGCTAATAACCCATGTAAAGCTGCCTGAAAGTCAATTAAAAATTGCTCTATTCCAAAAACTTCTACATCCTGTATCGGCACAGTTCTTCATGACAGCTCTTTAATATCAGACAAATCTGCCATAGCCAACTTGCTCAACAACAACTTCCTTAATACCATCAATGATCTGCAAACCGTCTACAACATACCTAAGTATCCTGCTAACATTGTTAACTACAGGGAACATTTTGCCTACTTCATTTTTATATACCCCACAGATGAGAAGGAAATTGACATCACACTGGTTAAAATAAGTAGGAAGCACTCCTCTGGTTACGATTATATACCAGGTTCTATATTGAAAGGAAATGCAAAAATTACTATATTACCCCAATTAACATATTTAGTTAATGAGTCACTATCTCTGGGAATTTTCCCTGACAAATTAAAAGTAGACAAGGCCATCCCCATTTTCAAGAGTGGTGACCCCCTAGATATGAATAATTACAGACCAATTTCTGTTCTCTCAGTATTTTCTAAGGTTTTTGAAAAAGTCATCTTCAATAGATTGTTATCATTTTGGATTAAATCAAACATCCTCTCTAAAACACAATTTGGATTCATTAAAAACAGATCAACTGAAATTGCCATGGCTAAGTTCATTCACGAAGTTATAAGTGAACTTGACAAGCAAAACACTGTCACAGGAGTCTTTTATGACTTTAAAAAAGCTTTTAATTCAACGGAGCATGGAATTTTACATCACAAACTTAATGGTTATGGCATCTCTGGAATTGCCAATAATTGGATAAAATCCTATTTAACCAACATATCTCAAGCTGAGAGTATCTACTCTTCTACTATAGGTTCCTGTACAACATCTATCCCATTGGCAGTCACTAGAGGTGTTCCTCAAGGGTCTATTTTAGGTCCTCTTCTTTTTCTCATCTATATCAACAATCTTCCCTCTTATTTTAAAAGTGGCACTGTGTTAATGTATGCAGACGACACAACACACCTATTGTATTCTAAATACTTCAACCATGATGAAGTGCAAGAAAATATCAATGCAGTGAATAAATGGTGTGATGATGATATGGTACTTGTGGATGGCAAAAAATATGATTTCTACAGTTTCATACCCCTCAAAGGAAAAGTATTTCTACTCCTTTTCTTAGATTAAACGGTAAAATCTTATGTTCTTCTACTGAAACGAAATTCCTAGGTCTATATGTACACCAATCATTATCCTAGAAAATGCACATTGATAACCTTTGCGTCAAAGTGGCAACTGGCTGTTATCTATTAAGAAGGAATAAAGCTCTTACGGATACCAACACTGCCCTGACAGTCTACCATGTCCATGTTCTTCGTCGACTGAAATATGGAATTGTTGTTTGGGGCCACTTGCACCAAAGTAAGAGGCTTTTTAAATTTCAAAAATGGGTCCTTAGGATTCTAAAAAAACATTCCAGGGAGAAGTAGCTGCCGGGAATATTTTATATCCCTAGGAATTCTCACGTTACCATGCCTAAAAGTTTTCCACTGTTGTATTAGTCTGTCAATATAAAAGCTTGTTTGATCTTGAAATTAATGCTGACGTGCATAGTCATCATAGAGCCTCTAAAGATTGAAGGGTGGACTCCACAGTCTCACCCTATTTCGCAAAAACCCTATTTATGTTAATGTGAGACGGTTTAACTACTTGCCACAAAAACTAAGGGAAACTTGTCCATTAACAAGGTTTAACTATCAACTGTACCAATATCTGGTAAGCAATTCATTATATTCTGTTGATGAATTTTTGTCATCGAAACGGGGTACTTGAAAGCTACTTTATATATTTATGTGAATATTGGTTGATATGTTGTTTGTCTTTGCACGTTATTGTGAATGACTTGCACTATACATGTTAACCACACGTCCTGGAGCACATAAAATATTATTATTATTATCATTAACACACGTCGTACGCGCCATGGCGATCACTTGATTTTTAACAAATTCACGTCTCTTCCGCGGTTGTAATAGTAATGTAGAAAGAAAAAAGCGGAAAGTTACGACACTTATTTTAAGTATTAGGCAATACTTATACCAGAGGCCTGCGCAAACAAATTTGCTTTAAGTCACAAAACAGAGTCGTAAAATAAAAGCGCGCAGACGTCTGCGGAAGCGTTTTCGGCCGTGGTATATGCAGCCCCCTTAAGGAAGGGAAGCAAAACGGAAAGCGATAAAGACGTATATTAGGAGAAAAAGAGAAGAGATTTAAACGAAGAAATGGCTGAGGATACGCAATTTCATCCGTCAAATGGCGCAGAAAGGGATCGCGGCGATGATGCGTATAGGAAACGCAATGAAGCAGAAAAATAAAATTCGATCGTCATCGGACGAATGGTAAACAAATGAGTCGTGAAATGCGAAAAGATTCGGGCCCGAAGCGAGGGAGCCGGGGACCTCAAAGTCGAATGGTTCGGAGGCTGCGTGCGCCGAAATCTTCCGATTGGTAAAGATCCGAGACCACAAGAATTTCAGGACGCAAAGCAGTGCAGCGCATTGAAATTCGTTATTTTTCCCCAAAAAGCGAAAGGTCGGAATTGACAAGAATCGAGTGGAATGATTTGCACACGACAGTCCAGCCAGAAAAAAAATTCATGGCTCGATGTGCACAAGGACAACAGCCGATCGTCGATGTAAATACGCCCACTGCCTTAACACCCAAGTGTGATTAAACACTAAATATGCGCATGCAAATTATTGCAGGAAGCGATACGAACTCAGATTTTGTGATTGAAGAGCATTGCGTACGAGAGTAATTTTTTCAGTATAGCTATGCCAATAATCGTTTGTGGCTGTGGAGAAGGATTGAGAAAGTAATGTGGACGGAAAGGAAGACTAACGAGGGAGTGCTTGAGATTGTGGGCGAGGAAGGGAAACTTGAAATTCGAGATCGGCAGCGTAGGTGACCGGAAGAAGTAACAAGGGGCGATGGGTTGCTCAAGAATGTGATAGAGGAAAGGACGTTGCTCTGGCATTGAGTACTAGCTCCTGGTAAATGATTTTAGAAGAAAGAACTGCTTTAGAAATGCAAGGTAACGAATTCAGTGATGCTTCACAAGAAACAGCGAACTACTTCACGTAATCACTTTGGGAATGCCAAAAAAATGACTCCACGGAGATGGAATCATCCAAAATAAATCTGCGTGCTTACCACACTTCCGCGTTCTCCGGGGTGATTACACTTATGCTGCTTTTACAGCGGAGGAAACGAAAACTCACCTGAAAAGAAAAATATAATGCAAGGTTAATGAATATTATCAATGGCTTTCATCGTAAGAAGTATTATTTAGAATATAAAAATTTTACGTAACGAATACGGCACGTACAATCACAGTTTAAAAACATTTCAATAACAAACATGTCCCGCTTCGAGGTCATTCCGGCGAGAAAAAATTATAGATCTTCCCTTTAAATCGCTAAATTTTTTTCGTTAAATTTCGCTATTTTTTAAAATGACCTTTTTTTAAAAATTTATTTATATTTTGACACATATTACGGTCGTTACAATATTTGTTATATTCAATGCACAATCTGTTAATAGAAGAATGTCGCTTCAAAGTTTTTCTCCATGTTTAGGCAACAATAAATACAAGATGACAAAATTGACACAGATTCCCTGTTATATAAATTAACACACATGCTCTCGTGATACATGTTAAATGAGTAGGCACACTTCACGTAGATATATTCGGCTATCTATTGTCCCGGCAACAAATAACTGTTTACAATTGCACGTTATTTTATGTTTGCCCAGCATATAGATATAATTATAGGGTAAACAATGAGTATTCCCACAAAATATAATCATTATTAACAATTTTCATAGCTGGTCAAACACAATCAAATGATTGAATACATATGCACAGTCACTTCATAAAGTATCGCGACACACTACTCTAGCGGTTCGTATAGGTCGGATGTCGAAGCTCGAAATATGTTGGCTATCCTGAACTATCTCTGGTGGCTGTGTCCCTCTTGACTTTCAATAAATATCATACTGTACCTGGAGAAGGTCATAGTCAACAGATATGGCTCAGGATAGCCAACGTGCTTCCGGCTTCGAAAGCCGACCTATACAAACCGCTAGCATAGTGTGTCGCGATACTTTATGAAGTGACTGTACATTATTTAATGTACACATTAAAAAAATTATTTCGCTATTTTTTAAAATGACCTTTTTTAAAAATTTGTTTATATTTTGACACATATTACCGTCGTTACAATATTTGTTATATTCAATGCACAATCTGTTAATATAAGAATGTCGCTTCCAAGTTTTTCTCCATGTTTAGGCAACAATAAATAAAAGAGAAATGCCGAATCACCACCATTGACAATGACAATCGCATGCCATCACTGTTCATCTCAGAATATTTTTAAACCGCCGCACGCGCCGTATGCGCAAAACAGATTTCCAATGGAATTGGACATCTTGGACACAGTACGACATCCGAAGATTCTCGCGTAAGCGATTGGAATTTGTACTAAAAGAGCAAATAAAACTCGCAATTTTCCACACAAAAAATAAAATTTACTTCCGACCCGAGTTTCTACGTCAATGCATCATCTTCAAGTGAAAATGACATATTCTTCAGCACTGACGTGAGGATGCAGGTGTTCATGTTCGCCTTATAAAGGGACTTTTTACTACCCATTGAGTCAGGTGCGATCTCTTCGGTTGTTCTTTCTCTCTTCGTAAAAACCCTCTTCCAGGCATTGGATGTGGTGTAACCATCCTTTCTGATTATATTCTCCGTCATTTTCACGATTTTGATGGCCACGAATAAGAAGGAGAAATAGGTCGGCTACCTTACACTAAATAACCTCACATTTAGGCCTCGCAGTCAACAAATTCCATCGTCGCGTGAAATTTAACATAGATACTCCAGGGGCCTCTGAAACCTGGAGCTGGAGGAGGATGCTGAAGATTTAATGGACGGACAAAATAAGAAATGATGAATTGTAGAGAAGAGTAGAAGAGGAGAGGATCACATGGAACACCATGCAGAAAAGAAGAACAAGATGGATTGAACACACCCTGACACAAAAATGGGTTTCTGAAGAACATTATTGAAGGTAAAATATACGGAAAGGTCCCCTTAGGAAGACCCAGGAATAAGTTTATGGACCAAATAAAGAGGAAAGTATAGTGGAAAGGATAACAGGGAATTAAAATTAGATAAAATCAATGGTTGGCGAGTTCACTCTGTGGAAGTT
The DNA here is from genome assembly GCA_963169105.1 of Ceriagrion tenellum. Lineage (NCBI taxonomy): Eukaryota > Metazoa > Arthropoda > Insecta > Odonata > Coenagrionidae > Ceriagrion > Ceriagrion tenellum. The sequence continues at coordinate 89,021,091 of OY720634.1, forward strand.
GTTCATCTTTAAAATGAAAACACTTAGTTTTTTTCACCAATATATTAAAAAACACTATCTTAAAATTAGATAAGGAAGGGTGGAGGGCGACTAATCTTAAGATTGAACGACCAATGATCATGAAGTATCGACTTTATTAATTAAAGCAAAAGCCACTTCTGATGTAAAATATTTCATCTTAGTTTATCCCAACAGTACAGAGCAAGCTGTGCGAATAAAATCGACGAAGGATAGTGGGGAGTGGAAAAAATAAGCACACTCATTTTCAAAAACAAACTCTTAGGTAAACGTCTATAGCATAGTATGTATGTATTGTACCTACGTATTTTTACATAGGAAGAGATACCAGGAGGTAAGGGATCTTGCATTAGACAGGGAAGGGTGGAGGGCTACAGTCAACTAATCTTAGAATCGAATGACAAATGAATGAATGACTTCAGGGAATAATGTATAAATACTGGAAGACTCCTATGCATTCAGAGAGCGTATTGTGTAATACAATGTAAACAACTATTTTAATTTTCCAACAACTATTGGCAACGTCGTACAGCCGGCTCTATGGAGATTCACTCAGGATACGAACTTCCCTAAGGAGCTCAGGTTGTCAATTTAGAGTGAAAAGCCCTGTTCAAACGCATTTCCTCCTAGACACTGGGCGCTCAAGGATAAAGACAGCGCTGACACGTGAGCCTTAGGTAATGAGAAAAGCGCTCTGCCATTGGCAGGAAGCATTAACGGATTCAAGTCGCCCTAGGAAGACAGCTCATTTGTATCGATTACCCTGACATCATTAACGTACGGAGGGCCGGCTTGAAGCCTAAACACGTGGGATTCAATGAAGGGAGTAGGGATCTTATGGGTGGACCAACGCTGGGTCTCCTATGCCACTACTTACGGAACGGGTCCATCCAAGATCCTCCTACCCCATCGGCTACGGTCTGCGATCGCCTTTGTAGAGGTGAAAAAGATGTAATTGATCAATTAGGAAATTTGGTCTGCGGGGACAGTTAGTCTACCATATGCCGATCATGATTCCAACTCTAGGCGTCAAAATAATATTCTCCCTGTCACTCTGAAACATACCAGTTCTGAATATCCCAAGCAAACTAAACCTAGCGTGTAGCCTACGCGTCTCTAGGGGCTCCCACTTTAATCCCTCCAATAGCTGTGAAAAACTATATTTTCAGTCGTAATAGTTTTTCGCGAAGCGCGCAGATTTCCCCTGCATTTTATTAATTTTTTTGGTTAAATCTTTCTGTTCAGGGTACCAAAATACTCTCGGCGTATTCGAGGTGTGGCCTAACCAGAGCGAAGCATCTCCTCTCTTTTACTTTTTCATCCGAGGACCTTCCTGGTATACGCGAGACAAATGCTAGTTTTTTTAATGCTGTGCCTCATATGTTTAGTATGTGCGTTCCCCAAAAATATATCAGAAGTTAAGGTAATTCCGAGATACCTATTTTGCAATATCTGAAGATTTTAGGCATACTCCATCCACAGTGTAGACATAACAGTCGTGTGATGACTTCCGTAAGAAGCGTAGGGATTAAAGATATATTAGAGTATGTAAATGAAAGAAGGGCGTAAAATACCAAACTTCAGGGTTAGCCAACAGATGACAAAGGCACCAAGGGGGTCCTTATTTTAACGGTCCATTTGACGGACAGAATTCTACTCTCAAAGACTTTCCTGCGTAGCTTCCGAGAAGGAACCCATCCCGCAGCTGGCAAATCTCCACCTATGGCCGGATTCAAAACAGGCCCTCAGGAACGAAAGCTCCTGGAAATTTCCTTACGAGGAAAGAGGCAACAAAGAAAAAAATTCAATCAAAAGCAGAAAATTTCACAGGATTATTCGACAAAAAACCATGGCATTGTCAGGGGGACACCGGAATAATCGATGATATTGCATTATTTTATAATCAGGGTAATTTTACTCCAGGATCTTCCTGAATCTTCCTCCAACAACAAAATCTAGGTAGGCTAGGAGGGGTTATCCTATCAGTTTAATTTTTCTACTTGCTCCAGTTTGTACCCTCCTATTTTTATGGCCAACCTCGATTTCTTTATCTCAAAAAATCTCAGTAACAATAAAAACAATTCATTTAAATAGAGAAAAAATATGCTAATATTAATAGTTAAATATTGCTCAGAAAAGCAGTGCATGAAATGACGAAGTGTACAGAAGATTAGAAAAGGAAAGTACCATATGGAACACCATAAAGGAAAGAAGAACCAGATGGATTGGACACACCCTGAGACACAATGAGTTTGTGAAGATCATAATTGAAGGCAAAACAGAGGGAAAAGTCCCCAGAGGAAGACCCAGGAATAAGTTCATGGACCAAATAAAGAGGAAAGTACATAGGAAGAGATACCAGGAAGAAAGGGAACTAGCATTAGACAGGGAAGGGTGGAGGGCTGCAGTCAACCAACCTTACGATTGGACGACCTATGATGATGATTCAGAAAAGTAACATTTGTGAAAGGGAAACACATTTACATGCGTTTTTTTCTTTTACTATGTACACAAAAACTACCTTCAGTAAAGTAAAACTCAAACCACACTACGCATTTGGTCTATTCAACCCCTTATTTTAAAAGGCTACCCCTTATTTTAAAAGGCTCTCCTGGCTTGATCTTAAATCAAGAAGAAAATATAACATAGCCTGCTTCATGTTCAACCTCCTCAAATATGGGAGCCCTCAGTACATAATGGATCTTTTTCTCCCAAGTAGTAAATACACTAATGTTGTTACTAGACAAGACCCCTGTTTTTTGTACGCCCCCCAGTTCCGGTCAGCGACATTCCAAAAATCCTTTACAGTTGTTGCTTCAAATTTGTGGAATAACCTGCCAAAATATGTAAAAGACAGTGCTACACTCACAATATTTAAGAGAAAACTTATCAAACATTTACTTGTTTGTGATCCAGGCACTTAGATCATGTCTTTTTGTTATGGATTTTGTTCAATGCTATGTCTGTGGTAAATTTATGTGTTTGAAGAACAAACTTCTGTTCAAGTTAAAGTGTAATTTCAAGAGTTCAAGTGTAGTTTTCTTTTTTTACTCTGGTTGTTGTACGATTCCATTCTTAATTTTTCTATGTACAGATCACTCTTTATTGGGTTCCTCATGGTTTTTTGTTCGATGGCTTTACTAATTTTTATAGCAACGAATTATTCTTCATTTGTTTTCTGATGGAGTATATGATTTATTTTCTTGTTATTTGTCCTTGCACATCACATTATGTACTACCTTGTTCTAAAGGAGTTCACTCCTAGAATAATACAATAAATTTATTATTTATTATTATTATTCCAGCCGATGTAGCACGAAGGGATGAGAAAATTTGGTTCTTCTTAAATCAAAGCATGCATTGAGATTTCCGCGACTAGATTAGGTTTTCCGAAAGCTTTCCTAGTCGTTCGCCCACGACTCTTCGGCTCCGTGATCTGGCATGTGTCCACCCGCCAAGGTTGGAGACATGCGTGGCTCAAAAAACCCGAGGTCAGCGAGAGTGGGCTCGTGCTTGAGTGTTGTATAACAGACTGACTTCGTCACATTTAAAATCTCATTCTTCCCGAAAAAGAACCGCATTGACGAGGATACTAGAGCACCTAAAGGAATAGACTCCATTAACGGATTCGTCGTAGCTGTTTTTTGATCAATCCAACGATTTCCGGTGGAGTGACAGTTCAATGATTAAATCTTACGTTCCGCTGTCAGCAATTTTTTTAATACTCCGGTAGCGCCAACCATAGTATGATTAACTACGGTACAAAGAAATTTAAACAGCGCAAAAACTCCATGTACTCTCCTCAGCCTTTTCATCAGCTACGCGACACAAAGTGGCACACAGCTGATAAAAGGATAAGGTTGGGAGCCAGTTTAAAAACGCATATGCTTACAAGACCTAATATAATTCAGTAATTTATATCTGCTTTCTTCTAAACATGAACAAAATTTCCGCAAAAGTTTTCAGCACACCAAGAGACACACAGCTGATGAAAGGACAAGGTATGTGGCCGTTAAGAGACTCGGAGGGTAAAAGCTAGGCTTAGGTCAATCGAATAACTCAGATCATGCAAATGCGACGCGGAGGATTTTACTTAGACCGCACACAATATCTCCAGAACTAATAGAAGCAATAAAATATGAAAGATACAGTGTCGAACTGATTAGCACCTAAATTCCTTCTAGCAAGGTACCATTAATGATTTTTCCAATCATTACATGTACAAATGAATGGTATGAAGTCACTTGCACGGGTGCATATACATCAAGGGATGTAAGTCCACAAGTGGACTTGGGACACAAATACCTATTATATTTTTCAAATATCTTGGAAGCTAGGAGGCTGGACTAAAATTTGCGGGGGCGGGAGCCTGTAGTGCGATTCCGGAACTGTTCGAAGGCCTCCGATGTAGGGGGGAGGGGAACCGATATCGAGATGGAGGGGTTCTAGCTCGACGTTGCCGAGATTACTGTCCCTCAGCCGGAAAAACCGTGAGGCCAACAATGAAAGGAGCCCTGTGGTGATGAGGTTTGGCAACACAGCAAGCAGAATCGCGAAGTTCACACAACGGAGGTCTGAGAGCGACTGAGTTGTCTAGTACCTTGATTGGCTATGGGAAAGTTAAGTGATGAGCAACGTTCTCTTCGCTCACCCCCACAAATGTCACTCCAGCCTCCTAGCGCCCAAGACATTGAAAAAGGTAAAAGTTTGCTTAGACGCCCGTTGAAATTTGCCTTGAAGTAAGTTGGCTTGGTGGTGTAACTGGCAAACACATCTGACCGAGAAATGAGAGAACGGAATTAGAATCTAGGCTATGTCAAATGGCTTTTTCATGGCAAATTTCTACTTTTATTGATTTTAACAAAAACAAAGGAACACTCATATAAGACACATCATTAATGTGATATTCACCTTTGGACCCTCTACCCTCCTTTTTCCCATTCCCTCCCCTTCCTTGGCTCGTGTCCCAACATCCCCCGCCACAACCCTCGACGTCGGCTCGCAAGGTAGTAAGTAGGTAGAACTCATGTAGCAATTTGACATTTTGGTCCACTTTAACCACGACCCAGGTCTAAATAGACCCCAGGTACGCACTAGATTCCGTATTGCGTCAAAAACTGGTGCCGAAATTTTGATCACGTTTCGAAGAAAGAAAGAAGATATAAGATAAAGATAAAGAGACATTTATTTCACCGCAAATAATATTACACAAAATACATAATTAATCAGTGAAATTAGGCACCCCTAAAGATTAACTCTTACATAGGGGTTGCCATTAAATAAAAATAAGGCAATGCTTGGCAGTGCATATCAAAATAATATTAAAGCAAAAATGGCTCTTATATGAGACCTCATAAGAACATATGCCCATGTACATTTGAGAAAATAAAATAACCTTTTGAAACACAAAATATAATAAAATAGAAACACAAAACAAAACAACAAGAACACAGTAATAAGGAAACAACAATCAAACATATAATCAACACACCAGCCCACCTTTTGAAACACAAAATATAATAAAATAGAAACACAAAACAAAACAAAGGGAACACAGTAATAAGGAAACAACAATCAAACATATAATCAACACACCAGCGGAAACAAAGCGGAACAAAAGCACCAGAAAATCAATCACACAACGGTCACAAACAAAAACTCAATCTTCCTATGATTAAACAACCATCCTCTCAGTTTATTGATAAATTCATGTTCACATTTACAACAGTGCAATTTTGTCCATATATAAATCACTGAATTACATTAAGTCTTATAAGCATATATATTTTTATTGGCCTTCTCTTCCCCTATTTAGGAATAGACTCGTTAATTTAGAAAATTAATAAACCGGATGAGAAGGAGATCGTTTAATCTTCCTTTTCATAATCACGTACGCCGTAATGAACATCCCAGCACCACGATGGCTTCGTATACATAAGCGTAACGCCGAAAAAATTTTCATTGCGAGCCAATTAAAAAGAAAAGTGCATGCGATAACATCCATAAAACAGACAGATAAATGACAAAGGCAACTCATAAAGGACAAGGGATGAATTTATTTCATGAAAAAGGAGATGCTTCCTTCCTAACGACTTCTTTCCCCTATAGCATCGCTAGAAATGAGGAACTACTCCCGCGGGTTCCAAAAGCCACTCAGAAACAGCCGTCGCCAAGCGGTCGGCCACAATTTATCTCTTCTTTCTCCAAAGAACGAAAGAGCGTCTTAGCTCTAGAAACCAGTTCATGTTCAACACGAGAACATTACTAATGGAAGTAATTTAAGTCAGTTAAAATTAATCATGATAGCCTATTAGTGAATTCTAATGAAAATTGCTTTGAGAACGTGTCCACTAGGTTAATACACCGTCACTAAATACAACAGTATAAGTGAAGGTATCACCCGCAGGTGTGCATAAGTATATTCCACATCGAAAAAAATCATCCATCTAAACAAAAGAACCCGGATCCCTCGATATCGCGCCAGCTGCTAGAGCCAGGGAAACCTACGACGTCATCGAGAAATCGATTCGTGAGCACTGAGCCACCGTTTAGGAGGATCAAGCCAAACTTTAAGGTATGATTTAACACTTTCCCGGCGAATAACATTTGTGTCAAATTCTCGGGCTCGCCACCGGGTAAGATATTCATAGGCAGCCGACGTTTCGGGTTCCGACTCGTTAACCATTCTCAAGGCTACTGTCTTAAACAACAGTACGACGTAGCTTTGAGAATGGGTAACGAGTCGGAACCCGAAACGTCGGCTGCCTATGAATATCTTACCCGGTGGCGAGCCCGAGAATTTTACACAAACTTTAAGGTGTTTGCTTTTTGACAGATTTCAAGTATTTACCACCTGCTGCGTATGCAATGACAAGAATAAATCTATTCGTGCGCACTGAGCCACCTTCCACGAGGATAAAGCCAAACTTTGAACAGTAAATAGTTCACTTTTTGACATATTTAGAGTATTTCCCACCTGCCGTGCACGCAGCGCCATGAAGAAATCGATTCGTGCGCATTGAGACCAGGATGGCTACTGATATCCAATTTTCAAATTGCCTGACCTTTCCCTGACTTTTCCCTGATGAATTTATCATTTTCCCTGACCGATCGCCAAAAGGTCAACTATTATTCGAATATTTTTTTCAGATGAATTACATTTTCTACGACAGATTTAAATTCTCTAATTTTTTAAACCATCGTCTCGTATATTTAGAGCTGCAAGCATGTATTTACTAAGTGTGCTCCAGCTACTTCTCGACCTGAGTTTCGGAAGTAAAAAAAAAACGTGAGGTAACATTTTCCAAACAACACAGCCTCGGATTCCTTGAGATGAGCGTAATACATTGTGATCATAATTTTTAACACAACTAGGCAAATATCGCAATAAGGATATACATTGTACGTCTGATTCACAACCAAATAACTAAGATTCACAACTAATAATATTCACAACTGAATACTCCACGAATTGATGGGGCTTATTCCATGCACGTCAGCGACGGACATTAGTTTTAGTTGGTGAAATAAAGGGCGGAGAAGACTGGCCAATAAACGTAATGATAGAAAATAACGAGGATTCCTATTTCAGTTTCTCCCTGACTGTTACAACAATTCCCTGACTTTTCCAGAAATTCAAAATTCCCTGACAATTCCAGGTTTTCCCAGTTTTCCCTGACGATCGCCACCCTAGGATACACCAACCACTTGTATACAGTCAAACTTTGAACAGTAATGTGTTCGCTTTTTGACAGATTTCTAGTATTTACCGTCTTCCGCGCATGCAACGCCATGAAGAAATCGATTCGTGCGCACTGAGCCACCGTCTACTAAGTTAAAGCCAAACTTTCAACAGCAGGGTGTTCGCTTTTTGATGGATTTTGAGCAGTAGTGCGAGCCTTCATCCATGAATTACGGGATCATTTTATCTTTTGAATGGAGTGAGGAATAGATTTCCGATGTGCTGAAATAGGGTCGTGAAAACTGGGACGTCGTCTTAAGAGAGAAGGAAAATCTTTTATAAGAGTTTACGGATAACATCAGCGAACATGAGGAGGGCGCACACTAAATGCACGCGCGAAAATCAATCAGCGGAGGTAGGTAATGTCGGATTAGAATCGCAAATTGAGAAATTCGCCAAATTGACGAAAGGCAAGTTCCATCAGCGTCTCGGAGGCAAAAGACGCCTCCAGACATTTCCAATAGCACGCACCCATTTTCCAACTCAATCTTCAGTCCTCCCGATGGGCATAATTAACACCCTGGGGGTATTGTATCAGAACAAAAATGAAAATTTAGTTCGCTGGAATAGGAGGGAAATAAGCCGGGAGGACGAGGAAGTCAAGAAGTTGAGGGGTAAATGAAAAGGTAGCTAAGAGAAAATGAAAAGCAATGAATATCGGACATACCTAGGTTATATACGTTGGCACAATTTATAAAATTTGAAATTTGAATCACGCGAGGGGTTTTCAAGCGAGTGGAATCAAATCTGGGAGGGGTTAGGTGGGAATGGGAAAAAATGCAATTGAAAAGGTTAACGTTAATTACTTCCAACAAGAACTGAAAAAATTTATACAACTTCGTTAAAATGAAAAAATTGAAACTTTATTTAGCCTCGAGGTATTACCTGTGTAAAGGCTACCATTAACTAAGATAGATATGCATTGCCAACAGATATATGATCAACAATTGGTCATACAAAAAATATGCATATTACACCAACAATCACAAACAATAGTCATACTAATCTTATAAACAGGAATAATGTGTGTATACAATTAAATACATGATAGAATGTTTAATTTATACTTTTGTGCCAAACAGAGTTTCGATATTGTACTGAGTAAACAGCCATGATTTCACTAAATGAAGAAATTTTTCGAGAACATTCTCTTTTTTTATATTTTCAGGCTAAAAACTGAGTGCCTTAAAATATACAAGAATGATCTATTAATCAATTCTCACTTAGGTTTAGAAGGGGTACATTGCTTTTTCTCCTCAAATTGTAAGAGTACCTTTCCGAAGAAAAGGATGGCGAATAGCAAGCAACATGACACGTTTTGTTATCATTATTAAAGCCAATTACCAAACCATTACCAATACAGGCAAGTTTAAATGGAAGGTAGAAAAAATCCACAAGATTTTCACAAGCGTAGGCCCCCATAATCTGCCGATAATATTTCTTCCTCCATCTAACCGTGTGCTCTACCCTTCTTCATCCCATCCACAAAACCTAATCTCTTCATTCCCCTTCCCCGGTTACCCAACACCCTCCTACTTTTCCCCCTCCTATTCATATTCAGCATATGTTCTGATTATGAAAAATCTTAAAAATTGAAACTTGTTTTCACCCATTCCTGAAAGCAATACATAAAAACATTCTGAAAACCACCTGATGATGTCGCCTGTGTGACGAAACCGGTCGACCTGAAACAAAAAACTGAAAAAAGTACCATATCTCATTTGAATTCTTCATAAAAACATTCTTAAACGTGCGTATTATTTTCATTTCCACTGAGATTATTATTCAACAACTGATGATGACGTGCGACTTCGAAACGTATGTAGACCTAATTAAAATTTATGTAGAATAACAAAGTTACTTTCATTTACAATTTATATAATAACGCCTACGTATATTAACTGAAAATCTGAAGTAAAAAAGAAAACCCACACTATCAGCTTACCTCAAAATAACGAGAAGGCTAAGTTGTCTTGCGGTTAACGTTTAACATATATAATAAAAATTGGTCGAAGGTGACCTACTGGCATGCTTCCAGTACATTTCAATATCTGGTGATGATGACGAGCCACGTCGAAACCAAGGTCGGGTACAATATAATTTATGTGGAATCAAAAAGTAACTTTCCTTATTAAAATTCCACGAAGTCACGTCTGAAACAACTGAGTTAGTTATTATATTAACTTCGGGTTCGTGTTAATTTCGGTATTCATACCGCGAAAATACTTGACCAGATTTACAAAAACCGGGCCTAAGTGTATTAATACAGATACATTGGATGGCAAATGAACAAATAAGAGGCACCGTCTTTATAAAAACGCAGTAATTACGTGTTAACATCACCTATCGTGGTCTCTCAATGTCCGAGGTAAAATAAAATTTTAAACCTGTCCTTCCTGCCGTCTGAAACCCTAATATTATGCTAATGTTGTAATCTACTGTAGAATTCAACAATGTCAAAATATTTTCAGCGTCATCGGAAAATTGATCGGTCTCGAACTAAATTAAAAGATGAAATCTAAATTTGAGCCGACAGTCTGATGGCGAACCACATCCTTGCCGTGGTGAAATTCTAGTAGCCCTAACAAAATTAACCTCGAGCTTACGCTTGTTCATGAAATGATCTACTCATGAAAGCGTTTTTTTTCCAGAGATAAAAATGGAGAAAGAACAGAATTGCCGATCGCGCTTGGACGGCCGCCAGATTATCCCCGAGTAATCTGATGTCCCTACAACATATGGTCTTGAAGTGGCTGGATATTGGTCCCACTTGAGTTGATAATACCACTGGCGATAGAGAATTTCGTGGCCCCGTCTCCCCATTCCCAATGTTTCGTGCCCTCTGGGAGGCTTATCACAGGGGAGAACAAGATAAGATGATAATGGGCGATTAAAAGAGAGAGAACAGTGAGACATTGGGCGTTCGATTCGTTAGTTAAAGATGAAAAAATATAGCTCGCCGGGTTAATTATGGGATTTGGATGGTGGCCGTTATGACATCTGATGACAATTCATCACAAATTTATTTGAGAATTGTCCACAACCAATAAAATGTCGACAGACGTACAGGAATTGATCTCTAAACTTGTATTTTCTGATGGCAATCACGAAAAATAATTCCTCCGAGCATAATGAAATGATGAATCACTTAGTTTGTAGATATTTAAACATAAGTGCTTGTATTATACACACAAGCGCTTTTGGGCTAACCCACTAGTTTTGCAATTTTTCGCTGCTTTCCATTGATAATTTACAATAAACCGGCATGCGTTAACTTATTTCATAAGCATTATCCGTAAATAAACTTTTTGCTTGTTAAAACTAATAATAATCCACATTCCCGGTGAAAACTAGGGTAAAATAGAATAGAATCCATAGCACTAAGCAGCCAATATACGTTACAATAGTTAAAAAGACTGTGGAAAACTAAGTAATTCATCATTTAATTATGAAGAAATTCCACCAAGTTACTGCCAATACCATTAATCCCTCTCGAGTAGTTCGGTAAAATTCCAAAAACCTCGTGGTTGCTTTACTTCCCTCGATTTTAGCTGTTTAATGACCATGTTAAATAATCTACTCCAGGCCTTCCAGTTAGTGTTCCGTTCACTCGGCGAATTGTTCAGTCCCCTCACGAATGGGAGTTTGCATATTTACGGGGGTGGGAAGGAGGGAGGCAGGGGGAGTGGGGACGAGGTCTCGCTACCGCTGGCAGTGATAGTGACTATTCAGCAGCCGTTTGAAGAGGGTGGCGCTTTCTTGGAACCCCCTCCTGCCTTCTCCAATACGCGGCGATCGCAAGTGCGCAATTCAGTAAACTTTCTCTCTTTATCCTTGGCTTCCGCGAGAAACCCGTTATGCAAAAACATCGGAGGATCCTCTCGATTGCCCTCCTGAGTTCGTCCTGTTGCTTCGCCCAGACTTCCCCGCAGAAGTGGACGACACACACTAATACGCTCGATGATTTGTTTTGCACTCGAGAGAAATGTTGCGAATAAATGAATGCAATTTATTTCACTTGCTCGGAAGATTTCGCGTCTGTTTTCCCGACCGTCATGTTTAATTTTGCCACGGAAATGCACAATTCATTCTGAATTTAGAAACAATAGTCTATTTCACTCTCATAAGTTAATGGGATCAGCTCCATTGCAGCATTATATTACCATTTTCGCGATTACTTTTTTCTCATTTAAGGTTTAATAATGATATGAAGAAGATAACCTTTAACTTTTTTATTAAACATCAAATCAAAAAGCTTAACTCCGATGATATGTCGTAGTAATTGATTCACTACCCATAAGTTACAAAAAGTAGCTGTAAGAGTTCCTTTACTAATAAAGAATGGTGGCCCATTCCTCAGAAATACACTTGAATGACATATGTCATATTAAATGATATTGCCATGTAGATATAGATGAAATAAAACGATATAGTCATTTATAATAATAAAATTAATATATAACAGTAAGAATCTTGATTTGTGATCAATAAATATATTTCTCAAAGCCATAGTCTCGCCAAATATTTAGGAATATTCAGGGCATGGGAATCCGTAACATAGACGAACAATTACTTTGTTGATGATTCGATGCCACTCATTTTAATGCCCTGAATCCTGGGAACGGAAGCAAAAGCCGGAAGACTTGGGATGAGTTTACAGGCAAGTTATTTCCGTAAGTCTCTTGTGAATGCGCTCGCGGGGGATTTTCACGCGAACGAAAACTTTTTCGTGAATTTATGCCGATCCAGATTGGTTGCCGTCCACACCGGCGATGTTATGATTCTTCGAGTGACTTGCTGAAAGTTTGTCAAAAATTCTACAAGTAGACTCGCATAACCATTTAATCCTGGAATTTCAAAGAAGAGAAGTGGTAGCAAATTGCTAAGTAAACCTGACAGTGTACACCCACCCTTATGTCCGTGTATAAAAATGCCAGTCAGCTGTTTGTTTAGCTATGAAGGTGACTCATAATTGATCGATTTTGATCGACGGGGTCACCCGCAATACACAAATGTGCGAGATTTCCACAGAGGAAAAAATCATTCGTCTTGACCGGGTCTCGAACACAATCTTGTCCCTAAACCCGAACTCTGTCTTGCCCTAAGTCCACAAATGTCCACAGGGGACAGAGCTGCAAGTCGGTCATTATTACCATTATTGGTCATTATTTCTGATCTTGGTCATTAAAAGTCATTATTATGCTAAAAAGTCACTGAAAGTCATTATTATACCTAATAGGAAGGGTCTAAAACGTGACAAACCTCACATCAGTGCTACGAATGAAACAGGGCAAGTGTAATGTATATCTGATGTAATCACATTATATTTACAACTCAACGAAGTAAATATTTTATTTCACTATTTTGTTACCGTACGTTTCTAGTTAGGAAGTACGTGCGAGTTATTTTTTTGGAAAGTAAGGGTTTTTTTATTTTGCATTACTTTCATGTGAATAAAGTTTTATTTAACACATTTATTAATACGTCGTTCAATTACTTTTCCTCTTAAAGGCACGATATGTACCAAGAAACATCAGAGCCCTGCATTCTCTGCCAACTCCCCAACTGGTGGCCGACTGGACCCTAAAAATCCCTTGCAAGGCGCGAATAGAAGACGCGCGAGTACAAGATATGTGTTCGAATCGCGCATTTTACAGATTTTCATTGTTTAGTCGCCCAGTTGGCCGCCAGTTTGCGAGTTGGCGGAGAATGCAGGACTCTAGGAAACATATACTCAAGTATGTTTGGCCGGTTTCAGTAAGATTTTGGTTGTATTTGGTCAATTTTTGGTCACTTTTGGTCATTTTTAGGTCATTATTTGGTCATTATTAGGGCAAAAATAAGTCATTTTTCCATTAAAACCAACTGGTAGGACCGCTTGCAGCCCTGACAGGGGAAGATGACGCCCAGGTAGCTAAACTGGCTGAAGCATTCGGGCGGAAATGGAGGCATCCGGGTTCGAGTCCCAGCCAAGGGTGATGATTTTTCCTCTGTCGAATTTCGCACATGTGATTCGTAATTGCTGAATGTTGGAGGTAGAATTGAAGGAACAATTGCAATGTCACATTCGGTGATTAATAAGCAAGTGTTGGTATTTACACGGTTTCTTACACAATCCTCACATGACTCATGCATAATAAGTGATGGGACATAATTAAAGCGAAATTTCTTGCAAGTGCGATCGCATAATTGTTTCCAACGAGCGCATATAACTTTGAACATGAGCGTAAAATTACGTAGCCAATGCAAAGTACAGCTATACTGTGTGAAATAATTGAAAAATGAATTTACAAGTTTTAACCGGGCGATATTGATATTTCATCTATTTCGAAAATTTATTACTCTGAAGTGTATCAACAGTGAAGTGAAAAAACATATTAATCAACAAGTTGATTAATATGTTTTTAATTGATAAAATATATGATTTTTTAGATTCTGATATTTGCTGTTAGTGATAATACCGGAGGAGGCTGTGAACTAACTAAATGGCAACTGGCAGAGGGTGTTCATCATTGAAGAAAACGGAAATGGAAGAGAGAGGGGAGAAGAAAAAAGATATCTCTTTTGACAGATTGGTGACTTCGCGAAAGAAAGATTGTTGTAACAAATAGAGAATATGTTTGAATTTAGTATTTGTTTTGAGTCTTGCAGTTGCGGTAGAACCTCCAAAATCACACGAATACAAGAATAAGTCATATGACTCGATATGACTTATCCGCGGAGTGCCAAACGGATTGTGTAGTTATTTTTATCGCGTTCGCCTCCGTGGAGTGTACGTGTAGAGAATGTGCTACTGAAGTGCTATATGCGTTATCTGTTATCTAAATGCCCACGCACACGTAACATTACGTCTCCCATTCAAATGCGTCTTTGTTTTATCAGTATCGCGACCTGCTTGCGTAGGACGGACGTGATAGCGGATGCATCATCTTTCGCGTTGTCATGGACCTTGATGGCGTGAATGATCAAGTATGTCCTAGTCGGCAAGTCTCTCACATGATACTGGCGTGAATGTGGCCTCTAAACCATGATTAACAATAAATTTCCGTGTGTCCTCCCGGTCCACGCGCACCCATTCTCTATTCCATTTACCAGTTCCCAGATTATCGCTCACTCAACGCTCACTTTTTTTCCGCCTCCCCTCTTTTCTTAACTCGCAACCCGACAGCGCTGATCCGTTTTCTCAGCTGGAAAATCTCCACTTATGGCCGGATTCAAAACAGGCCCTCAGGAACGAAAGCTCCTGGAAATTTCCTTAAGAGGAAAGAGTCAACAAAGAAAAAATTCAATCAAAAGCAGAAAATTTCACAGGATTATTCGACAAAAAAACCATGGCATTGTCAGGGGGACACCGGAATAATCGATGGTATTGCATTATTTTATAATCAGGGTAATTTTTCTCCAGGCTCTTCTTGAATCTTCCTCCAACAACAAAATCTAGGTAGGCTAGGAGGGGTATTATACTATCAGTTTAATTTTTCTACTTGCTCCAGTTTGTACCCTCCTATTTTTATGGCCAACCTCGATTTCTTGATCTCAAAAAATCTCAGTAAGTAACAAAAAAATAATTCATTTAAATAGAGAAAAAATATGCTAACATTAATAGTTAAATATTGTTCATAAAAGCAGTGCATGAAATGAAGTGTACAGAAGATTAGAAAAGGAAAGTACCATATGGAACACCATAAAGGAAAGAAGAACCAGATGGATGGATGGATGGATCAGACTCTATCCCTTAACACATTCATAAACCTGGCTCTCTTTCATCTCTCTGAAAATAATTAGCAATGCCTCCTCATTCAGTTTCTTTCCGATATTTTGTTATTTTCTCTTGAATGTTTTTGTGTCCTCGTTTCTTACATATGTTCTGTTATTTGGGCCACTATAAATTGGCATTTCTACTATATGTGGACATTTTTAAATAAATAAATAAAATTAACTATTAGAGCTACTAATGGAGCCTTGAATGTATAATCTTAATACCTGTGTCTTTGTTGGGGGAAAAGTTCTGTAGCAGTTTTTTTTTCAATTTTATCGCCCAGTTTTTATCAATTGCACAGTGGACGTGCTCAAGGTAAAACTACTTCATGAAATGAAGGATTGACAATTTGACGACCATCGCAATTTCGTTGGACAGGCGAGGTATTCGGTGACGGCTTCGTTTCAAAAAAGTGTCACATTCTATGTTTGTATTCGTGTGCTCATGGAGATTCTACCGCAACTGCAAGACTCAAAACAAATACTAAATTCAAACATATTCTCAATTTGTTTCAACAATCTTCCTTTCGCGAAGTCACCAATCTGTCAAAAGAGATATCTTTTTTCGTCTTCTCCCCTCTCTCTTCCATTTCCGTTTTCTTCAATGATGAACACCCTCTGCCAGTTGCCATTTAGTTAGTTCACAGCCTCCTCCCGTATTATAACTAACAGCAAATATCAGAATCCATAAATCGTATATTTTATCAATTAAAAACATATTAATCAACTTTCAGAGTGTAATAAATTTTCGAAATAGATGAAATATCAATATCGCCCGGTTAAAACTTGTAAAATCATTTTTCAATTATTTCACGCAGTATAGCTGTACTTTGCATTGGCTACGTAATTTTACGCTCATGTTCAAAGTTATATGCGCTCGTTGGAAACAATTATGCGATCACAAGTCCAAGAAATTTCGCTTTAATTATGTCCCATCACTTATTATGCAGTTTTAGGAGGCATCTTGGATATAACTCCTTGGTAATCTACATCTACATCTCAGAAATACCGTGCAAGCCACCACCAGGGTGTGTGGCACGGGGTGATTCCACACCAGACATGCAGCACTCACTCCCAGCTTAAATCAGAACCACGCACGTTCCCCCGGATTCCAGGCGCAGGCCAAAAGCAGTCAGGACAACAGTGCCAGGTCAAACCAGAAACTAGGAGAGTGATACGTAGAAAAACATGCTACCTTGCAGTACACTACTCAAGATACAACTACTGGTTAGTATAATTTATGTGACAGATTAATAGCACTACAAGGTACTAAATCATAGTCGAATTAAAAATCATAAATCGAAGTATACCATGGCGGAGATTACATGCGAGATTAGTAGCTAATAATGATACGATATCGTTTGAGTACCATTGCTAATATTGATGTTAAGATATTTAGCACTAATGCAAAAACCTATTTTACCTAATACACCTGCAAAAAGTCTTCCTAGTCTGAGTCAAAGTATCCTAGAAATGATCTACCGTAACTATTATGGTCCATTATTGAGCGTGGAAAAAATGACATTTTAATTCTATCGGTTCTGCCGTCTATATCCTTAATCTTATTCCACTGATCGTTTCTACCATAATAGTTTGACTCCAACAAAATATGCTGAACGTCCAACAAAAAATAGTCTACATCAAACTTACGTGTCATTTCGTACGTGTATTTTCGTGTTTGCCAAGAAGCGTTGGTTAAAACGGTCGATTTTATAGGATACCTCGCCAACTGTGCGGCATATCGATCCCAAATTTGTCTCAGACACCTCTAGTTATATTAAAAAAATATTACCCACTAAAATAATGTTACATAAATAGTTTTATGAATTGATATAACCTGGAAGTACTTTAAGACGTGTATAGGAAGGTAGTCTGCAGGCGTACTGTTTCACTGTACTGCAGACGTACTGTTTAACTGGTACTGATAAACGCTCTTCCATCAAGAGAAAAAAACTGCCCTCGGAAGAATTGTAGAGGGCACACGAAATTGAGAAACGTGACTTTGGCTTGCTTCTCCGTGCCTTTGTGTCTTCTCGCGATTCCGTCGATTTCACGCCGATTCATTCCGGTAATTCATTCAAGGACGGGTGGTGAATGTGGCGGACGTGAGACGTCTGTTGAGCCGAGTTTCTCCTTTTCCCTCCGACCGTTGCATTTTGCATTTCATCCTTCCTCCTTTGTCCACATTATGATTTTTCCTCTTTCAAATATCGGCGACGCATCACCCGTGCATTATCTCTAAAGGTTTTATTTAAAAAGATTTTTCTCTTTTTAGATGAATCGTCGAACGTGAGCTATCTTCCACTTTAATGTCATGGCGCTGTCATTGAAATGCGCTCTTGCATTATTTTTGTTTGCACGGTTCTATTTTATTTCGAAAGTTGATGTTGAAAACAAAATATTCATACCCTTAATTTGGTCATTCATTGGTCGTTCAATCCTAAGATTGGTTGACGGTAGCCACCCTTTCTCTTTTACTGATGTTTTTGGTAAAATATTTATGACCAAAGTCCCAAATGCTCGCAGCGTATTCGAGGCATGGCGTAACCAGAGCGAAGTAACACCTCTCTTTTAATTTCTCCATCTGAGAACCTACCTATTCTAAGCTTAGGCGTTTCTGCTTCGTTGGCTCAGTAGCCGATAAGGGCTCTTATCGGAGAGGTCAACGTTGTTGCTATTGTGAATTCAAGGAAAAATCTGCAGGGGCCACTCTTCACCAAGATGACTCCGAGTTGGTTGAAGGAAGGTTGAGTGAGGACACAATGTCACTCATTATTGAAACAGTGTACGCACAGACCGAGACCAGTGGTCGTGTTCGACGGTTTTCCTCAAGTAAAAGTAGGAGGTGTCTCCTTCGTTAAATCCTCCGTGTCTTTGCTGCGCGTGCCGGAGGTGTAATCGCTCCTTGCGCATATATATGCTCTTCTTTGGGAAACACTCATACGGTCAAGAGTCACTTCAAATTTGGCTCTCGAAGAATCGACCGTGACAAATCCTTTAATTTGTGATTCAGGGTTTCACGGGGCATGGATGGAGGTTGAGTCTTCGGTTTTCCGGGGTTTCCGGCTATCCTGCAAGATTCCTCAGGTTCAATTTCCTCCTCCAGTCAGAAAATTCTATTAACTTTTAGCCCCCAGATATGATCAACCTACTTTACTTGCCTTACCCGGGGAAACCAATCCATGAGGGTCGATTTCCTAAGAAGGCGTGGAGCTATACGAACGATGCATATTGAGCTGTCAAAAATACTTTTGCAGGTAAGAAATGTATCGAGGTGTTCCCGGGACGCATATTTCAGCAAGAGACACTCGCGTATTTACGATTGGGTAGCTAGAACCTTTCCGTGCTCATACTCTTAAGGATACTCCCTAGTGTGGTCAGTTTCTCTACCACACCGCGATGGTGCCAGAGGGCTAGAGGAATGGAGGATAGGGGGTCGAAGTGGACGTGGGGAGAGAAGCCTCGAGAGTTTTGGAGGACCCTATAAGCCGTGGACCATAACAGGGGACAGGTGTAATCGGGAGAGTGTTTTGGGGAGAGAAGGAAAGGCAAGATTGTGAGAGCACAGAGAAACATAATATCTCCTCTATGCCAACCGTGTTTTTAGAAAATTGTTCTTTCATTAGTTTAATGGTCAATGCGCTCCTCAAATATCTATTATATATGCCTTGTTGGTCCATCCACAATGTCCTAAGACATTATAGACCTCATGAAAGGAAGAAATAGGTAGGACAAGTCTATAATTAATCAAGCAATGGGAGAGGAAGCCTTACATAAGATCTCAAATTTTTCGCATTCACAGTTTGGAATTTCATAGTTTTTTCTCTTTCCAGCTTAACATAAGTGAACCCGAGTAAATGGGAACTCTCGATTGTTAATGAAGAAGTGAAGTGAATCGAAACTCGGCGGCGATCCTAATTTAGGTGATTTGACTGAATATCATATATCACCTAAAACTCAGTGATTTTGGTCTCGTTTGAAAGAAAAATATCTCACTTTTCCGAAAATACAAAAATATCAACCCCTTCCCGAACTACTTTCCGAGATTTTTGACGAAAACTACCAGCCCTTTTACATGGGAAATTGTGCCTGTTACACTCCAGAGAGACTATATTTAAAAACTTAAGACTTCCTAACACTTTGATCTCGTCTAATAACTACCAGTGCGTAGTTTGACTGTTTCCTCAATTATTTTTATTTATAAATCATATTGTCACCGCAGTAATTTTTTCAGAATCGCAAAAAACCTTCCCTTGTGAAGGCGTTTCAAGCGTGCCATGTGAAAAAATTATTCAAGTGAGAGCCTTATGCAGATATTTATATAAAATTATTTAATATAATAATAATAATAATCAATTTATTGACAAATAGTTATAATTTACATAATAATACACAGTGTAATTTCCCTTTGGATTGGTTACAGAAAATTACAACTAACAAGGAATATTTATACTTATTTTTTTGGCCATTAATCATTCATAAATATAATAATCACAAATGAATTTATATATTTACCTTCAAACAAAAAATTACTTTTTTATATTATAATATAATAATAATTTAATTCCTTTTCAGGAATTACAGAGTGGTATTACAACAGATAACCCCTAAGGAATATCCTGTGTTGGGGATACTGGCAAATAAACCATGCAAAAAGCGATAGCAAAAAACAAAATGGCATACAATTTTCGATAAAACGTTTACAATACAGTGAAGAAACTAATTCAAAATAGCAAAAAAGACTCAGAGATATACAGAATTAAATAGCTTATAATTTTAGACGTATACAAGTAATTAATAGCTTTATTAATACGGAAATGTTTAATTCATGCTTCATTTACCACGGACTTTCGTCCCTCTCATTATGTTGAGTGGCGTTCTGTTATCCTGATTTTGTTGTCCTGTGATGGAACAACAAATAAATTCCATGTATATAGAAGATGTCCCCTCAATAAATAGGCATAATGAATATAGGCGGACAATTTTACAGTAAATAAAAAAATTGTACGAGAAAGCACGGTCATAACTTTCAACGCTATTTTAATACATAGCTAAATTTACCACTGATATTTTCCTTGCAGCTGACATTAAAATGCATACGTGGAATATGGCCTCCGTTATGAATAGGGAACTATCGGATGGATGGACTGGATTTTTGGGGAGGCGACCGACGGCTAAGGTCATTTGCGCCATAGGCAATAGGTAAGGGAAGAAGGGTGGATAGAAACCCGGCATCGGCATTAGCCTGCTCTTAACGAAAGAAGCCAAGGGGGCCACATTTTAACGTCTCATCAGACAGATAGAGTACTACACTTGAAGTGCCCTCCACAAGACACTCAAGTAGCGACCGGGTTTCCTCGGAAAAACATCCTCCTTTGCAGAGATTTGAACCCTGGCCGCCCGTATGGTTTGCAAGTACTCTATACACCGCACCAACCCGATCCCCCAGGGAACTATGTCGCTCAAACTAACACAAGTAGAGATTGGATGGCTAATGACGAGGACCTCCGCTGCCATTTTCCGTCCAGCCGAGGAGCCTTGCGTACAGCGTAATCCGAGTGAATCGGAACGCAGGCGATCCTATTGTTTGACCTTAAACACACGTGTGCACAAAGAGAGCCTGTTCCTGAAGTCGTCTCGTGTGACCCTTTTTGTTTTCAAGATCTCGTTTCTTGGCCCTTACAGACTTTCGATTTTCGCGTCGCCCTCCCAAGGTCTCCCCCGTTCCCTTCTGCTATTCGGTTCCATCCATCCCTCCTCTTTTCCCTTTTATCCTTTCCCTTCGCGACCTTGTGGTTCCCAATTTTCTCTGCCAGAGTGGCCGACCATTCATCGATCTCCGCCACTTTCCCCCCTCCCCACCTCATATTTCCTTTCCGATTCTAAGGGCCTCTCGTCATCTCGGTCTCTGGGCGGGGTCTCTCCTTACCACCCGTCACTCATTTCTCTCTTCCCACGCCTTCCCCTGAATCTCGCTCGCTTCTTCCATTCTCTCCCTCTCTCACTCTGCTCCAGCCTTTTCTCTTATTTTTTTTATCTCGCAGCCCCTCTTATCTCTACGTCCCTCAGCGCTCGGAGACGTTGAAAATGACTTCGGCAGTCGTTTCTGAGGACGGTAATAGGAAAAGGGGGAAATATCACGTTCGGGAAAGTAATTTCTTGACGTGGATACTTCTTTAGAAATCAGTTAGAGACGGTGAGATAACCAGCCGCGCCCTTCTGTTACTCGTCGAGACCATGTCATGAAATTGTAGGTACCTAAAATGTGGGTAGTATTGGGGTGGTGAAACTTGGTGGTAATCGCTTGTGGAGATCATGAAGGGACTTGGTAGTAATATCAAACTTGGTGTCTTCCACAGTTATTATTATTAAGAGTACAACCGGTTTCGGCAGTTACGCAAGTGTACCTGATGATGGCGTGATTGATGAAACCGGTTGTACTCTTATTAATAAAACTGTGGAAGATACAAAGTGTGATTAACTATAGTGTCGACCTTCCACCAAGTGAAACCTTCAACTTTTGAATCTATCATGAAGGGACCCTAGCAAAGTAGGACTACCAGCAGTTTCATCGATTACTTTCAGATAAAAAAAACTAATACAGCGGAGATAAGTTAGATTTGTTAAAACTGTTACGAAACACTTAGCTGAGTTAATCAACAGTTGATTAGCAAATTAGGGTGGGAACCTCTATCTGATCGAAGGGAAAAAATATAGTTTAAATCTTTAACAAAATTTGATGTGCACATTTTTTGCCGTACGTTCAATATATTTCGCAAGAGCCAAACTATTACGGTAGAAACGATTACAGACATAAATTAAGGATATAGACTGCATAACCGATAATTTCGAATGTCATTCTTGCTACACACAATAAGGGACCATAATACTAGCGATAGATCAGCTCCATGATATTTTGACCCACACTAGGGGGAGTATATTTTGTAGGTACTTATTCTTATTATCTTACCATCATTATCAACGACTCACATAAAAATTCCGGAATTATTTAGCTTTCTGCACGACTTTCTGCTTAGTACTTTCTCGGACTATCAATCAATCGCAGTAATAATACGAACCATTAGTTGTATCATAACTAGAGTCGCATTGTAGCAAGTTAGTCCACGTAGTACTCTCCTAGTTTTTGGTCTGACCGCACATTGTTATCCTGATTACTTTCGGCCGGGGGAGGGTGCACGGTTCTGATTTGATCTGGGTTGAGCACTGCAAGCCTGGTGTGGAATCACCCCATGCCACACCCCCTTGTAGTGGCTAGCACGATATTTCGTAGATGTAGATGATGCAAAGGAGAGGGAGGTATACAGGACAGGAGGGATAAGGGGCGATTTCTCCTCCAAATTTCCCTCTGAGAGTACTTTACCCGCTCGTCAACCCCCTCAGTTATCTCTTCTCTCTCCACTTGTGAATGCAACCAAGGTTTTGCTCTAATTTCAACTGTTGACGGCTCTACTTGGTGGAATAACATAACGTGGGAGAATTTAAAAACACTTAGTAATATTCCACAAAGATTTATTTTCCCAACCGGTTTCAACGCTGACGCGTCATTATCAAGGGTACAATTCTCAAAGTTCTTAGGAGGTGCGCCACATATATATCCAATTCTCAAGGGGGGGGGAGGGGAGGTTAAGTAAAAAGGGTGGGGGGGAACGGGGGATGGATAGGGAGGGAGGGTGAGGGTATTGCGAAGAAGCAACCGTCAAGGTGAGGGAAGGGGCTGTGGGTGTAGCACAGAGGTGAACGGAGAATATTTAAAAACAGAACAGTCATTTAAAAGCACAACATCAGGAACACCTTGTCTCATACTAATTTAACTAATTAATTATTAGAAAAACGATTCTAAAATTGCACACTTTACGACATTTTTATTTCCTCATTATTAGCTATTGCCCATATCGGAACCATAAATATGCATATACAATTTTTATGGAGGACAATTGGGTTCTGAACGTCGGGTGAGTGTTTTTCATTAAGCTGGATAGTGGAAAGTGAAATGTAATTGGGGACGTTGATTTCGACATTAAAGCATAGTATCAAATCGTTGAATGTCGTCTAAAATTCATTTTCTCGTCCAAATCATTAAGATGTTCTCAAGAGGGACAATGCCCCAGGAGCTTAATGAATCAATTTGCAGGATTTAATCAATTTGCAGGATCCGTCGAGGTCAGTCCAGAGCTTGATTATAACCTAATTGTATCGGCCTAATTATCACGATTAAAATTAACGAGTGATTGAGGACAATATTTTTTACGGAATGGCTGCTCATTTTCCCGTGACATTCGCCCACCAATAAGGGGACTTGTAAATAAAATTCAGCAGTGTGCATGGGTCAACGGATTTGCCTACATCTATAGCCCCGAAATCTAAACCCTTTCAGCTTTTAAACCATAATATTGTTTAATATTGCCTCCTATGGCCAGTCTCAGCTCTATCTAATCTTTAAACACTTTACAGTTCAACTCATTTCTTTGCTGAAATGGTCGGACACAGAGTTCCTTAGCTTCGCAAAATATCCTCTGATGCTACCTCGTCTTCCCTATCAATTTCTAATCCTCATAACCGAGGTTTATAGACGGATTTAAAACACTTCTTTATTCTGAACACTTTTAACTCGGACATCGACTGCCTATAACTGATTTTCCTCGTTAATTTCGGAACACCTATCCTCTCACACTCATTGATCCACTACGCCCAATCCTAGAAAATGATGCTTATTACTTCCAACAAAGGACAAGAAAAAAATTATACAACTTCTTTAAAAAACAATTAAGGAAGCTTTAGGTAGCCTTAAAGGGAATACCTGTGTAAAGGCTACCTTCAATTAACATAACATGCGTGGCCGACAGATAGATAGTCAACAATTGGTCATGCAAAAAAATATGCATTTTACACCAACAATCTCACACAATAGTCATACCTACTATTCTTATAAACGAAAAAATGTGTATATACAATTAAATAAATAATACAATGCTCAATTTATACCTTTGTGTCAAACAGAGTTTCAATATGGTACTGTGGAAACATCCATGATTTCATAAAATGAAGACATTTATTGAGAACTTTCTCCATTTTTATTTTTTCAGGACAAACATTGAAGGCCTTACGGCCCACATACAAAACTGAACTTTTGTATAATGCTAACTTAGGTTTAGGAAGACGTTTATTGGTTAATCTCCTCAAATTTAAAGAATGCCACTATCAATAACCCAGAGCTCACTATCATTATGGGCTATATAATTGTCCGTCTACGTTCATTATGCCAATTTAAAGGGGGGCATACTATAAGTACATGGAATATATCAGTTAGACAGCAACAAAATCAGGATAACATAACGTCACTCAACTTAATGAGAAGAATATGGGCTCGTGATAAGCGTTCATAGAGTTTGATAAAGCGTAGCCGGCTATTTTGTTGCTGTGTGATGAAACAACTAATATTTTCCAAATATTTAGTACCTCTACGTTCTCCATTAATTTGCCACAATGAATGTAGGCGGACAAGCTTATAACAAATTTAAAAAAATTGTAGGAGAAAGCAGTCGTAACTGTCCATGCTATGTTAATGCATACCGAAATTTAGCACTGATATCTCTCTGGCAACTATGGAAATAAAGCATTACCTCCAAGTTAATGCTGACACTCTCCTACGTTTCAACATCGTTATGGTATTGCTACCCGTTTTTTTAGTACCTATAGATCGTGTTACTGGAGCGGGTGATGAGGAAAACAGAAGTCAGCAATCCAAGTGGTACATTGTTCAACCGTATATCGCAAAATCTAGCCTATGCTGATGATGTCAATATGATATCAAGAAGACTAAAAGATCTCGAGGAAGGACTGGAGAGATTGGAGATGGAGGCAGGAAAAGTTGGGCTAAAAGTGAACTCTGCCAAAATACAGTACTTGTTCTCTTCCAGGAAAAGTACTACTGTTCGAGATAAATCTATAATATTAAATGGAAATAAGTATGAGAGATGTAACAACTTCAAGTGTTTGGGAGTGCTGGTGACAAAATACAATGAAATACATGAAGAAATAAAAGCCAGGATTGCAGCAGGCAATAGGGCTTATCGAGCTTTATTGAAAGTGCTCAAGTCACGAAACCTCAGTCGGAACTTGAAAACAAAGATTTACCGAACAGTGATTAGACCTGTGGTCATATATGGTTCAGAAACGTGGACCATGACCACGGCAGAAGAAGAGCTACTTAAAAGATGGGAAAGGAAAGTACTAAGAAAGATTTATGGTGCTACAAAGGAAGGTGGACAGTGGAAAATACGGAGAAACAGAGAACTCGAGGAACTCCACAAACATCCAAAGATGGCGACAGAAATTAAGAGCAATAGATTAAGGTGGTTAGGACATGTCGAGAGAATGCCTGAGGATAGGATGGTGAAAAAGATAATTCGTGGTCATCCTGGTGGTAGAAGATTGAGAGGGAGACCCCGGAAAATATGGTTGGATGATGTAGAGGCTGATCTGAGAAAGATGGGAATTAAAAGATGGAGAACGCATGCCGGGAATCGTGATGTCTGGGCTAACATCGTCGGAGAGGCCAAGGCCCTACAAGGGCTGTAGCGCCGAGGAGTAAGTAAGTATAGATCGTAGCACTCAATGGATCGGAAGAATGGACCATTGGAAAAGCTGACCAGAAAAGACTAGAAGCCTTCTAAACCTGATGCTGGAGGAGGATGCAGAAGATAACATGGACGGAAAAAATAAGAAATGATGAAATGTACAGAGGAGTAGTAGAGGAAAGGACCATATGGAACACCATACACAAATGTAGAATGAGATGGATAAGACACACCCTGAGACACAATGGGTTTGTTAAGAACATAACGGAAAAATAGAGGGATAATCCCCAGAGGAAGACCCAGGAATAAGTTCATAGACCAAATAAAGAGGAAAGTACATGGGAAGAGATACCAGGAGGTACGGGAACTAGCGTTAGACAGGGAAGGGTGGAGGGCTGCAGTCAACCAATCTTAGGATTGAACGGCCAATTATGACCCGTTTGTGTAATATTACTACGTATATCCAAGAAAGTGGAAATTCATTTGATGAATTTTCTCTCTGTTTTATCGACGAACTGCCGACGTTAGAGATGTCGTATAGGAAGTGGTCGGGTCTGAATTGATGTGACACCTTTTCAGGCGGTGGTTATAAAAAGCTCTCCTCATTTTCTTTCAGTCCCCACAATTTTCGCCCTTCTCACACAACCTTACGGGTGTACTACCTCCTCCACGACGCCCCTGAAACCTTAAAGACGTGCCTTATCTCGCTCAAAGCGCCCTCTCCTCAAATAACGGACCCAGTGTCAAGATTTCTTATTAAGCACTTCACACTCGCCCCAGATACTAAACCGTGGGGGCACCATCCAAGTTCCAAGGTGACGTTATATTTTTACCGGCAATGTGCCAGCCAGCTGTATCTTTTTTTCGCTATCTTTAATGCCGAAGCGTGGGAACTGGGTTAAATAATTAAATTCTCGTACCCAAACAAGTACCAATACTAGTTTAACGAAAATAAGGGTTTGTGGTTAAGGCCATTCAGAACATCAGGAAGGAATACTATGCCCTACTATATTTGTCGTGGTAATGAACTAGTTTTTAGGTACTCATCGTTGACTGTTTCGCCCCATCTAATCGACTTAATGCGTGCACACAACAGCCATGTCCGCTGTTTAGATATCCGGAATTTGGATTACCGAGTCGGCGCGTGAACTGCAGCTTTATTTTTGCGATATAGAATGTACGTAATGAATGAGAATCGAAGGTGATCGGGGCTGCTGCACTTAATGAATGAATGATTTTATTCACCAATGGTGGTCAACTTAACGCATACACCTATTTTGTTAGCATGTTATATTAGCAATTACTTTATCAGGGTTACTGAGCGAAGTATTGCAAGGCATGACCGATTTACGAAGTCAAAAAACGATCTAAGAAAAAAAACGGAAAAACAGGTAGTAACTTACACATCAATCGCAACAGCACAACATCATGTAACTGAGGCAACGGTAATCACTGATTTGACACGACGCATGGTTTAAATATCTTCGGGGCAACACGGTTCCTGTCATATAAAAGGTTAAGAATATTACGACAGAGGCTTCAATCCATTACGGGGAGTCGAATACTAAATGATACGATGCGGAAAACATGCCCGTGGACACTTGACAAATTGATCTTTAAACTCAATAAGTAAATAAGCTACGCATGAATAATAAATGACGCAAAATTTTACGCTTCACAAAAATGGTAGAACATGAGAAACGGGCACGCATACCACCAATAAAATTCCTTTCATTCCGTTCAGAAGTTGTCCATCTCATTAGGTATACATATATCAACCTCTGAAGCAAATCGAATCGAAAATAAGCCTTTGAGTTGCCATCAATCAAGCTGACCTCAGGCAGTGAAATATAGGCAGAAATTACCGGCAAGAGAGGTATACGCACACTTTCAAAAACGGCAAAATGATCTAAATCTCTAAGAAAAAAACGCATTTCGAAAAATTTTAATCCATGAGAAACCTATTCGTTGAGGTTGCTTTAGATGATAACCACTGCCTAAATGAAGTCCTACCTTATACAAGAAACTCTTGGAGGATGAAAATCAAAACCGTTCGCAAGTAAGTTAAAGGTGAATCATATGAAACCTCTCTAGGTTAAGGTAATGATAAGTGCATGATATCACTCTGGTAACGACTTCAGCTATTTTTTAATTTATATCAAAAGGAATTGACAAGAATAGAGTAAGGCGAATTTTCAAGGACACAAATATGTCTTGGTCTAATAAAATTTGAAGTATGATTGCTTGAACTATTCTGACCATAGGGGCTCATCATAACAAATATTTATAAGAAATATTTCAACAGAGAAACATGTGGTGGGCGCAAGACATCTTTCGCCAAGTAAGAGGAAACTTCTGTAAAAGGAAAATCACATCATAATCTCCATCGGTAAAGAAAAGATAAACTCCCATGTGTAAATAGCTTCAAGAGTTTTTATATCTATCTTGAAATTCAGTTTTAACCAATGACTCTCCGCACCGACAAAACAAGCAACCGAGAATCTAAGCTATGAGACATATGAACGTGTCCGACCGGCATATCCAAAGATGAATGCGGCGAAATAAATAATTTACCGAAGACAAAAATGAAGCATTGGATGGAATAGAGAGAATTTGCCGGAGATAGGGCAGCATCACCAACTCTTTGTGATCGTTAGCATCAAGAAGATCGGGCAATGTTCCCTACAAATCTATCAATTTCCCATACACCTCTCATACTTTA
The DNA here is from genome assembly GCA_963169105.1 of Ceriagrion tenellum. Lineage (NCBI taxonomy): Eukaryota > Metazoa > Arthropoda > Insecta > Odonata > Coenagrionidae > Ceriagrion > Ceriagrion tenellum. The sequence continues at coordinate 89,049,928 of OY720634.1, forward strand.
CTTCCCTCTTTATTCCTCGTCCAAATTTCCATGGCAGCAGGATTGATTCCCGCCTCGCCGATAGATATCGCCTTTCCCCAGTCCCAAGATAGAACGGGATGAAATAATCTTCGCATTTGGAGCACTTAACAACAAAGAATTCCAACTACTGGCATGCCATTCCATCTAATCGCGTCCCCTGTCCTATTTTGTTCCTCTCTGCCAATCTTCAAGACCAATTTACTTTCCTCTTTACACAGTGGGATCTTTCTATTGATGGAGTCGAAGTCGAAGCAGACCGGGACACTTCGGCGCAATTAAGGTATTTGGAGCGAGATAGTTCCCTAGTCATCATGGAGACCACATTCGAATTATACGTTTTAATTTTAGCAGCAGTAGGAAGCATGAACTAAATACAACATTATCAATGGTGCAATAATATACTTGTATATGACTGAGATTCTAGGTGATCAAATAAAATTATCCATACATTAAGTCTTTCATTTGACTCATTTTTTCACGCGATAAGTTCAAAACTCCGTCACAACAGAAGGTTTTTTGCGATTCTGAAAAAATATAGCGGTTAAAACATGATTTAATGTAAAAAATAGTCGATAAAATACACAAACTACTCACTGCTAATTTTTTGTCGAGCTCTAGGAGTTAGAAATGCCTCATTTTTTTAAATTACGTCTCTCTGAAGTGCATACACGTACCATTTCCCACGTGTTATTTGTCACAAATCTTTGAATGAAGTTCGGTCAGAGGCTGATATTTTGGTATCTTCGGAAGGGTAAGATATTTTTCTTTAAAATGAGACCAAATTCAATGAGTTACAGGTGAAATGATATTTCGCTCAAACTACCATAAAATCACACGAATGACATTGACTTGCGTACTGGCGAAACGTCCACCAACCAGATGGATAACGTTTTGTAGGCTCACAACTGTCAGGGCCGAACGTTTTCTTCATAGTTATCGGATTCTTTCAAAAAATGCATTGAAATACGTAACCTTTCAATCGAAGGTTAATTGAAAGTTAAAGTACTTAACCTTCAACGCAAATCATGATAAACAATATATCAGAAGGTAAGCAGTGATGTTTTTTTTTGGGATAACCCGCGTCAAGATTTAAAAAAGCCAACGTTTCTTCTCCTTTGCCGGAGACCTCATCACGGCTGAATGACCGAATAGCCTTTATTTTGCATCAATTTATATTGTCACGGTGGTGCAAGAGGGGGAGGGGGTGGGTGTTGGCGGAGAGTCTTCTGGACGTCGCTCTTCTTTCTAGAAATCTTACTAGAAAGTCATCCCGGAAGAAATTATAAGTCACGAGGAAGCGGCCATCACCCATATGTCAAAAGAAGAAGCAGAAGAAATAAGACAAGACGCGGCGAGAGTCCTGCGCATCGCGAAGAAACAGCCACCGCGACCAAATATCACAAGAGATGAGAAGAGGGCTCTAGAGCTGCTGAAGCAGAATGAAGATACTGTCATCTTACCCGCGGACAAAGGGAAAGCCACGGTCATCGTAGACACCGAGGGGTACGAAAAGAAAATTAAGGAGCTATTGGAGAATGGCCCTTATAAAAAACTGAAAAAGAATCCAACGGGGAGCATAAAACGAAAAATAACGGAGCTGATTAAGAAGAACATCCTCGATCCACAAACTCGGAGACGAATCACACCTCAAGACCCAAAGACTCCTGTGATTTATGGCCTGCCCAAAATACACAAGGACGGCGCTCCGTTAAGACCGATTATCAGCGCCATAGACTCTCCCACTTACAAACAAGCGAAATACATCGCCACTTCACTGCAACCAGAGGTCGAAAAGGCGAACTCTTATGTCAAGAACTCCCTGCATTTCCTCAACCTCATCCGAGACATAAGAGTTGGCATGGACGACATTTTAGTTAGCTTCGATGTGGTGTCCCTGTTCACCAAGATACCGACGGAGAGAGCCATCAGCGTCGTCCGGAAGAAATTTGGAGACGATACAGTAAAATTGGCGGAGATGTGTCTAAAAACAACCTATTTCAAGTGGAAAGGTGAATATTACGAGCAGACAGAAGGAGCAGCAATGGGATCCCCCATCTCTCCCGCACTTTCCAACATATACATGGAGGACTTTGAGGCGATAGCTCTGGAGAACGCCCCCTACAAACCGTCAATGTGGCTGCGGTATGTGGACGATACCTTCGTAATACGGAGACACGGTAGAGAAAAGCTGGAAGAGTTCCATCATTATCTAAACAGTATTGACGAGGACATCACATTTAAGAAGGAAGAGGAAAGCGACGGGAAGTTAACCTTCTTGGATGTCCTCATTACAAGAAAAGAAGACGGAACCTTGGGACATTCGGTATATAGAAAGCCAACCACCACCAACAGGTATCCCCTTGCCGGATCACACCACCATCCAGCACAAATCAAAGGAGTGATGACCACAATGATCCACCGATTCATCACTCTCACTGACGAAGACCATAGGGACGAAGAGTTAAACAAATTGACGGAAATTCTAATGAAGAATGGATATGAAAGAAGAGAAATCAGGATGACCATCTCCCGTAAACTAAGACGACGAGAATCGAGACAACTTGACGAAGAGAAGACCGAGGAGCGGAAAAAAGCCTTCCTCCAATATATCAGAAGAATCACGGACAAAATATCCAGAATATTACGAAGGCATCAAATAAGCACCATCTTTAAGCCACGCACAAAAATAATTGATATTATCAGAAATGTGAAAGAAAAAGATAAAATGGAAACAGGGAGTATACCAATTGAACTGCAGCACATGTGACCAAGTGTACGTCGGTGAAACTGGACGGACAATAAAGACAGGACTCAAAGAGCACAGTGCGGCAATTCGACTTGGCTACGCCGATATATCAGTAGTTGCAGAACATGCCGCCCTAGGGCACACCATTGACGTCACGAACCCAAAAATTCTCGCCAGAGAAAAACATTTCAAGGCGAGAATCTTCCGGGAGGCATTAGAAATTAAAAAGCATAACAAGAATTTCAATAGAGACCAGGGACACAAAATAAGTGAATCATGGCTTCCAGTAATTTCTAAAAAGAAGAGCGACGTCCAGAAGACTCTCCGCCAACACCCACCCCCTCCCCCTCTTGCACCACCGTGACAATATAAATTGATGCAAAATAAAGGCTATTCGGTCATTCAGCCGTGATGAGGTCTCCAACAAAGGAGAAGAAACGTTGGCTTTTTTAAATCTTGACGCGGGTTATCAAAAAAAAACCATCACTGCTTGCCGAACATGGACCGCAAAAGTTTTACTAATATACAAGAAGCCAAAATACCAATCCATTTTATAAATTATAAATAAATTTTTATATTTTCACAGTGTAAAACATACTGGATATTAGAGAAATATATCAATTCATCACGAATAAGAAAATTAATAATTCGATTCATTAATGAAGTTTAGACATATTTTGAACTAGTCTACGTATCTCTACGCTAAAGCCTAATTTTAAATTCACTCTTTCTAAATAAGTATGCGGCAAATCCATCATAAATTGCGATGTTTGCTATAAAATATGTTAAATCTCTTATCATGTACTTTTTTGGAGGCTTCTTGAACATTAATCTTTCTTTCTAAGAAATTTAGTCCCTGCATTTCGTTGTTTTCCATACAACAAGGAGTAAAAACGGTTGATTTCAATGAGGATACCTCGCCAACTAGGCGGTAAATCGATCTCAAATGTAACTCAGAGACTTCTAGTCATTCACAATAGTTTTACCCACAGTTTCACAAAAAAATGAAAGATCGTTCGATTCTAATGAGCGATACTTCGCCAACCATGCGATAGATCGATCCCATTTTAACAAAGAGACTTTTAGAAATATACCATAGTTTTACCCACAGTTTCATTGATTTATCGAATAAAACGATATGACAAAGAAGTGCATCTGAAAGAGCTCCAGACGCCACTTTGTGGAAATTTTCCATATCCGTGATGGTAAGAATAAAATAACTCAGTTGTCACTTCCACACTCATTTCAATACAAACTGTATTTAAAAAATTCAACCTTTTTAATACAAACCGTATGAAAGGTCTACATTAAAAAGTGTGAGGCAATAAAAACTGCGTTATTTTATCCTTACGATCATGGATACCTGAATATTGTCCACTTTTTACCCCTTTAAGTAAGTTAATTAAAGAAATATTTATTTATCCTGGACATTCGTCGTCCACTACAAAAAATACAATACAGCAATGGAGCTCTTACATTACATATTACCTTATTTTAAAAATATGAGAATATATTAAATAGAGAATCAATAAAGAATCGCACAATAATTCATTGGGTGAACATTTATTATCGTTCCTTCTCTAGGATATAAAGATGGTGAAAAACTTTTTTCTTAAAATTACTCAGTGAGGTGAAATCTTTCGTGTCCGTGGTGGAATACTGTTCCATAATTTTGCCTCAGCAAGACGAAAAGATCTTTGGCAAGTGGTAGTTCCATGATGCGGGGTGATTAAATGGCCGGAAGTCATTCTGGTTGTTGCGTTTGACTTCCTTTTCCTTGACGGGAAAAAATTGCAACAAATACCCAGATTGTTCATGTATGAAAAGACAGTACCAAAACGCCCCAAGCATATATTATCTTATAGTTTTGACCCTCAGACCCTGTACTGAAAATACACACAAATTAACGATCCTGGGTGAATTCAATCCTTTCAGGCGTAACCTTGTGGAAGTCTATTATCAAATAAATTATGACAATACCAAATATGCCTAAATCCACAGATTTTTTTATTGGTAGAACTAGTTTCAACGCCCCTGCGTCTACTTCAGGTACTGCCACCGCAGTAGGTCGCAGATGACGCAGATAAGATACCTGAAGATGTCCCAGTAGTGTTAAAACTAGTTGTTCCAATAAAAAACTCTGTGGATTTCTGAAAACTATCAATGAAAACTGGTACCTGAAGGATCTATGAAAACTGGTACCTGAAGATGACGCAGTAAGTCGCAGATGACGGAGGTAGGGTACCTGAAGATGACAAAGAAGCGTTGAAACTAGCTGAACTAATAAAAACACTTTGTGGATTCATACATAGTTGGGATTGTCATTATTTATTCAACCATCCTAGGTTCGATTATGGGATTTCTTTAGTCTTTCAAATGTCATCAACTTTGCTCCCGATCAGTTTTAATTTCGCTGTCAGTTGAACAGGATCGGAAACGAAAGGAAAGCAAGCACAACTGTTGGGTTTGGAATTTAGCAGCTCACTGGAGCGAATGAAATACTTCCAGTCTCAAGGACAATTTTGCACACGTTACGCTCAGAGGAGAACACTCAAGAGACGAAGCGTTCTTCGCCATAGTCGATCAAGAGCACGAGAGCGATAGTAGATAATAGAACGTGGCGAGAACAATAGAGCCCAATCAGAGAGGCGTCGGAAGGCTTGATGACGTTGAATGTCGCTGCATCACCCATACCGGAGAATACGGAAGCGTCTTCTCTGTCTTCCACACGACGAGCAAGAGGTACATGGCGTTTGGCTCGCAGAGAACGGCTAAAGAATGTTCAAGTCGAGTAACATTTTATTTCTAATACAAAAAGGATCTTTTAAAGTAGATTCCATCTTGACTACATATTTTAATATAATTGCCAAAATACCACATCTTAATGATGCATTTATGAAAAAGTGTGCACTTTCAATCGAACGTTAATTAAAAGTTGAAGTACTTAGCCTACAACGCAAATAATGATACACTGCAAATATAAGAAGCCAAAAAATCGATCTATTTTTAAAATTACAAATCAAGTTGTATATTTTCAAAGTGTAAAAAATTCTGAATATAAATTAAATACATCGTTTATTAAGAATTAAGACTATTAAACAATAAAATTTAAATTCATTTACGCAGTATGGCCGTATTTTGAACTTGGTTACGTATTTTTACGCATTAGTTTCATTTTAGAATCATTTTTCAATATAAATACGCGGTTAATCGCCCAGAAATTGCATTAAAAACGTTAAAATATTCACATAAAAAATAATGCACATTAAATCCTTTATCATATACATTTTTGGGGGCTTCTTGAATATAAATCAATTACAATTATCGTAAATTAATAAAAACGTTAAAATTAATGTAAGACAAGCATTTAATTGTTTGCCACATAGCTTAGGGTAAAAACGGTCGATATTAATGAGCGATACCTCGCCAAACATGCGATAAATCGATCCAAAATTAAACTCAGACACTTCTAGTTACACACAATAGTTTTACCCACCGTTTCATGGATTTCTTTAATTAAATGATACAACTAAGATGTCCCTTAACATCACTTTCGCAAACGACAAACATTACAGTACATGGCACGAAACGGATGCATCATATCTCGAATACGTACATTTCGAGAATATCACTGAGAGGTTCAGCCAGAGAAAAAACTCATACAAATAAGGCAAATATTAATTTGGATAAAAATAAAGGAAAGTTACCATATCATTTTTAGAGCTATTAGCGCATTACTACAATCACTCGCATTATGATTAAGGAAATAGACTGCAGAATCGATAGATTTGAAATGTAATTTTATCCACGTACATATCAACATAAGTTCATTAAATATGAAGATTTTGGTATTCAATGGAATAGAGAGTTTCAATGTACGATTTCTAGAAAATCTTTAAAAGAAATAAAGGCAAGGTGCAAAATATAAATGAGGTTGCGCCCCATTCTTTTCACTGTGATTTTGCATAAATAGACAAGTTCAAATAAGTTACATTGTTAAAAAAAACATAATTTTTTCTATTTATGTTTGTAGGTAATCTATTGTGTTGCTCATTTCCTTGAATTGATTTTAATTATTTCCAGTACTAGGGTAAACTTTCATTCACTTGAGCAATTATTATTTTTTCCTTTTTAGTACGATCTAAGATATTACTCTCCTTTTAGATTTTTAGTAACATTTTATTTCTTTTCGAAAGGCATGCTTAAAAAAGTTTTTTTATTGTTTTTATCATTAATCCTCACGCAGCCGAGTAGCAGCGCGACGACGCATTTGAGCGGATAAGCGTCGACCATGATCCCAACGGACGGCCTCGCGTCCTTGGAGGTGAGTTGGCTTATAACGCACACGCGCGTGACGTCATAACTAAGGTAGAGGTCGCCCGACGGAAATAAACATTTGAAGAGCATTCCGAGGTCTCTCGTTTGGAGGAGAGGAACGGCTAAAGCAATCAAAGGAGGAGTCGAGTCGGCCGTCATGGGAAGCCAGCGAGTCGGGAGGTCAAAACTACAGCTTGAGAAACGCGATTAAACATTGCAGTTTCTTGGAGCAAGAGCATTCATTCAGAAGGGATATTGGCATTATGGTGAATGACAAAAATTCGGGGCAACAATGCGTCGAAATAATATAATAACAGCATAAAGAAGTTTTTAGATACCAATCACTAATATCTGCAAATCAAAAATAAAATTCAACTCGCTGATTAGATATTTTACGTAATGAAATACTTGTTAATGAAAAATATGTGTTATTTACATGTACACGCATGGTATGTCTCTCACATTAAACTGAGTCATTAGAAATACCGTAGTGGACACCGCAATTAGTATCTCCAAATGAAAAATAAAATAAAACTTGCAAACTAGTTATTTTACAAGATAAAATACTAAGAGAGAGAAACGTATTTCTGAAAAATATTTGTTATCTACATATACACGCATAATACGTCTGTCACATTAAACTGAGTCTTTAGGAATACCGTAGTGGACATCGCAATTAGTATCTCCAATATAAAATAAAATAAAACTTGCAAACTAGTTATTTTACAAGATAAAATACTTAGAGAGAAACATAATTCTGAAAAATATGCGTTATTTACATAAACAGGCATTATACGTCTCTCACATTGTACTGAATCATTCGAAATACCGCAAATATGACGCATTTTGCATCTTTGAAAACAAAATAAAATACAACTTGACAACTAGTCATAAACACGCGTTATTTGCGTATACAGGCATAATACGTCTCTCACACTCTACTGAATAATAAGAGATACCGCAATGGATTAAGCTTTAAATATATTGTTGCCATTACGGTGTGTTCAAGAAGAAAGTAAAGCCCATAAGGTTGCCGAATGAACAGTAATTGTGACATCCATAGCGTAGTTTTTCCCCTTTGGTCATGAATTCAGCATCTTGAAACCGATATTAACCGGATATGCAACATCAACTGTTTAAAATGTATGTTACAGACTTATTGGAAAAGTTAACCTCATAAAAGGTATAAAAACTTAAGCCTTTTTTAAAAATTGTGTCAGACTGCCTCATAATGGAAAAAACATTTCAAATAACGCCTCTTTTAAGAGCATCATTATCGAAAATATTGGAAGGCACCGCAACATATGATATAAGCATATATTAAGGATGCCAAACGATAGATTACCCCAGAAACTGCGGGCGACCTAAGAAGCAATGGAAGGACTGAAGCAAATCAGGCCAAATCGCCTAAAGCTGGACAGTAATCGATGATTATGATAATCGACCACATTTCAGTTCTGACACTGACGAGATAATTGAGCATCCTCACATCAAGCAGGTAGATTCGACCATCTGGACGAAATGAAGAATGCTCAACACTCCTTGAGTAATTTGTAATCACACCATAAATGAGGCAATACTCCAATGCATGAAGATGTATTATTTATTATATAATAATAATATTTATTGCTCAAGGACTACAGATCCTATGGAACAAAGTACAGTTTAACTGAAAAACTCAGTGGCAAAAATAGTATTTTTTCAGGACACTACAGTTTACAAATATGAACATTCAATAAGCATAGGACATTCATTAATACAATAATATATGAGGACCCCAGAAGTCAAGGGGTCTAAGTAACAAAACCATTGTTTAGAGAAAACTTAAGTCAAAGTTGAAAATGTTTGGTACAACCCACTAAGTAGTTTAGAGGCATTACCCTAGATAGCAGCACCTGTCAAGAAAATCACTTGGATCCCTTTACCACCTAAAAGATTAATATTTTCACATCCCATTCCTGTACCTAACTTATTTTTTTCAAAAATGTCTCTTAGACCCCTTGACTTCTGGGGTCCACATATACAATTAGTATAGTGCAAGCTAATAAAATATATAAACAATTAGTAAGGATGAGAGAGTTTTTTATAGAAATTAACAAAAAATGAAGTGTACAATGAAATTCACACTGCGCTACAATAATATTTTTTATACAAGAAAGATAACACTTCCGATTTAAATTTATATACATTGTTTGATTTTATAATATTGTCAGGAATACCATTCCATATTCTTAGGCCATAATTTATTGTGGATAACTGATACATATTAGTTCTACACCTTGGAATTTTAAATCGTCTTCTTCCTCTTACTTGTCTGCCTGGAACACTTTGGTTTCTAATAATATAATTATACTGATAATTAGGGGTTTTAGTCGATAATATTTTGTAGAAGAACATATACGCGCATAAACATTTTCCATTAGCATGAATGTGTATAAGAGAGCGTATTGGCACAAACCTATGGATTTCCATATTTGAAAATAAACACTTGCACAATTTCCACAATTTCATTTTCCAGCTTTTCAAGCTCATTTTGCCTTGCCTGGCCTTGAAAATCTGGAAAAGCTCTGGAAATCATGAAGATGGCATAATTTTCTAAAACCATGGTCGGTGACGAAAATAAAAGGGTGACTATTGTACAAGTGTTTATTTTCAAATATGGAAAAAACATTAAGATGGGTGGAACACGAATCGTTGAATGACCATTTTAATAACTTATCAAGTAACTCGAAAAAAGTCCATAAACCACATTTCGATTAAGGTCCAACCGTTTATACGTTGGAAATAACCAGAAACAACGCAATATACACGATGCAACAATTATATTTTCAAATTTTCGTCTCAAAGCATTGTTACGACTTGAGTTTACGGCGGGAAATTTGAAACTTTAAGGTAAACCGTGTTCTTATTCGGCATGCTACCTTAATATTTATATTTAACCATTATTACAAATGAAGGGTTCATTCATTGGTTGTTCAATCCTAATATTGGTTGAGTGCAGCCCTCCACCCTTCCCTATCTGATGCTAGTTTCCTTACCTCCAGGTATCTTTTCCTATGTACTTTCCTCTTTATTTGGTCCATGAACTCATTCCAGGGTCTTCCTCGAGGGACTATTCCCTCGATTTTGCCTTCAATTATGTTCTTCACAAAACCATTGCGTCCCAGGGTGTGTCCAATCCATCTTGCTCTTCTTTCCTCTACAGTGTTCTTGATGGTCCTCTCCTCTTCTATTCTTCTGTACACGTCTTCATATTGTTCGTGCATTTTATCTTCAGCATCCTCCTGCAACACTAGCTATCGAATGTTTCTAGTCTTTTCTGGTCAGCTTTTCCAATGGTCCATGCTTCTGATCCAAAGGGAGCCACGCTCCACACTAATGTTTTCACATAATATTTCCTGGTTTGTAGTCCTATGTTCTCTGAGCACGGTCTTTTTCCCATGACCGCCTTCTTAGCTAGGGCTATTCTCCGCTTGGTTTGGTTTATACGAAAGGGATGTCATCGCTTCTAGGAGAAAATCTGTACATATTTCGGCTAATTTCCATACGGCTACGAGTTAAAAAAACATTAATTTGCTAAGAAATCAAATCGGTAACAAGCAATTTTTTCCCTATTGTCCACACCAAGTGCTAATGATTATGTGCGTGTAGTTTCACACGAATAAGTGCATAAACGAAAGTCGCCCCAACCACCTTACTAAATACAGGGTGCGGCAGCATAATATACCAATTTCAATTGCAGTACATCTACATCTATACAATACCCATCGAGCCGCCGCAAGGGCGTCTGGCAGGGGGGTGTTAGATCACCAGCCGTGTAAAGATTTGAGCTTTTGAGGGGTGAAATGGTGACATGTATTATTGGAGTGTATTTAGTGGATCTCACTTTTTATTGTGGTCACTTATTGTGCGCGGAAAGAACGAGTATTTTTTTTACCTCTCTGTTCGGCAGTGTATCTCTCTTATTCTATCGCTTCCATCAGACCTAGTGATGTATTGAGGAGTCATGATAATATTCTCTGTATCGCTCTGAAAATCATCAGTTTTCAATCATCAAAATTCAAAATCAAAATCATCAAATCAATCATAAAAATTTCTCAAGCAACAAAAGCCTAGCGTGCAGCCTCCGAGTATCTAGAGGCTCCCACCTTAATCCCTCTAAAAGTTGTGAGACACTATATGTACGTTCGTAGCAGTTTTTAACGAAGCGCGATACTTTCCTTTGTATTTTATTAATTTATTTGGATAAATGTATTTCACCAGGGACCCAAATGCTCGCGGCGTATTCGAGGTGTGGTCGGTATGGCCTAACCAGAGCGAAGTAGCATCTCTTTCACTTTTTCATCCGCGGACTTTCCTATAATACGTTAACCAAAACCTAGTCTCATTAATGCTGTGCCACATATGTTTTGTATGTGTGTTCCCCACGATTTAGTACTTTACTTTATGCAGTATGCATCAATGTACTGTATGCTGCATGTACTGTATTCTATATGCGTGTATGTATCGCTGTACTAATATGTTGTAGAATATGGAGAAACCTTAATTACAACGATACCTATAACATCTTTTTCTTAAGCTGCCGCAATTCAGTAAATTATGCTGCCGCGCCCTGTATGTGGTAGGTGTTCAAAGAATCCTCGGCTCAAGGTGCACGGCGCATATTTAGATGAGTTCTATCGGTGTTTTTGATTCTACCCGTCCAGATTTGCAGACCTTAGTCCACTTCTATTCAGAATAGACAGCGTAATCTTCGTTTATAAGACTAATCAGAGCTAAATAATAAGGTCGACGAGGCCGCCTATTAGAGGTCGGGTGAGGATATCAAGTTTTTTACGTCTTAAAACCGGGCTGTAATAATAGAGATTCAACTTACACTCGCCGCCTGCTGTCTCTCTATCAGCGTCATAATCGCTATTCCTATCATTTTGGCCAATACCCGATGCGTGGGCAAAATGATCATGATTTGTTCACAATGGGAGGACATAGCGCACATTTCAAAAACCCCTGCTTTCTCAAAGAATGTACAGATGTCCAGAGCAAGTAGCACATTGATTTATTTTATAATGGAGATTCTATTCTTGTATCAATGTCCACTAAGCTGGAATGCGATGTTGCCAAGTGTAGCAGGACAATTAACATAGTGCCATTCAGATTTTTGACAGCATTTCAAGGAGTGTTCAAATTTGCAAACACTATACCGATAAGTTGCTCCCATAAATGTGACGCGGTGCTGGGAATGGTTGCCTTCGTGTCCTGGAGAAAAGCGAACGGTGAGTAGGTTTGGCAACAGTGTTTCCTATGAAGCCCATGCTGTCGACTTCATACGCAACTCTTTAGCAGCAGCCTCCAGCGATGAACTCCATACAATTGTCGGTGAGAGTTCACTGAAGTGAAAACAATATTATCGATCCGTTCTTGCACGAAATATACGGCCTCTTTTCCTCGGCCGTCTTAAGCTAAAATTTCAAGCAAACATAAAACCTAAAATTTAAAGCAAACAAAAGGCCTAATTTCGAGTGACAATTAACCTTCGAAGCCGCAAATCAACACTGCAATCATAACATTGCATTATAAAGGACAACAAAATTTGAGAGGAGAAAATATGCCAAGAACACGCAAAGCTTCACCAAGTACGCCACCAGAAGGAAATGAGAAAAGTAAATTTATTTTTGGCAAGGTAAATAACACCTTTGCGTAAATAAAAAGCTTGGGAGACAGACGAAAGAGTTTTCGAAACGAAATTTTCAGGAAGAGATTTGGAGGACAAAATAGGTGATTGGAGCAGGTGACGAGGGACGAAGGGATTGAAATGCCGCGATGGAGGGAATGAGGATAAGTAAGCGGTGAACGGGAGGAAAAAGGATAGGCTTTATGAACGGGAAAAGGAGAAATAAGTAGTCAGTTACAAAGAAGGAAAAAGTTGAGCACAGGTTTTGTGGCCTTTGCGAGTGAAAACCTAGATAATTTTCAAACACTTCAATTTGAACATACCTCAGCCGATGGATTATTCTAAAGATCAGCCGATGGATTATTCTAAAGACAAAACACGAGGAGTCCGGAATTTTTCGTCAACGTGTTCGGCAGCTCTAAGGTAGTTTCAGCGAGATAGTTCCCAAGTCATTACGAAGACGATATTCGAATTATACGTCTTGATTTTAGCAGCTGAAGGAAGCATAAATTAAATATTGCATTATTGGTGCATTATTAATGTAATAATTGCATTATTAATGTAATAATACTTTTATACAACTAAAATCCTCATTAAAAAAAGAAAAGTAACCTTTAAATTGACTCAATTTTTTCGCGGAGTACGTTTAAAACTCCTGTACTAAGGTAGGCTTTTTGTGATCCTGAAAAAATTACTGCGGTGACAATATGATTTGTTTTTACAAAAAATTGCAAGAGTGTAAAAACAACACACTATTATTTTTCTACGAGATCTAGACGTTATGAATTCCTCATTCTTTAAATGCGGTCTCCTGGAGTACATAAACGTGCCATTTCCCACGTAAAAGGGCTGGTATTTTTCGTCAAAAATCTCGGAAAGTAGTACAGTAAGGGGCTGATATTTCGGGATCTTTGGAAGGTTTGATAAAAGCAGTTCCGTGTTCTTTTACCCCTGTCAAGAAAGTCCTATCGGTTTATCCAATGCACACACAATTACAATCTTCACACATTAATTTATACACCCCACTTTTCTGTAATTTATGCATATGCGCCGAAACCATGGTTGGTTTTTTGTTGTCCTTTAATTCTTAATTAATTAATTGAGTACTTTAATTATTAACCATACGTGAAATTGTACCATAGCCTGAATGACTACGGGAAATACAACCAGCACAAATTTCATTCATTTTCTTGTGCATTCTCCGATACGTTTGTTTATAAAGTAAAACGTGTAAAGTGGAAGGATTTCTCACGGTAGAAAAGATGAGAAGGGGAGCTATGGGAACGAACAGAGGAAAAAAGGAAACATGGAAGTCGGGAAAAGCATGGAAGACCTGACGTTTCCAAAATATTCTCATCGTAAGAAAAACAAATCGATACCGCAACGGAACGATTGATGAGATTTCCCATTCCATCCAAGTATCTCCCTTTCTGAGACGGGAGGAAAGTTAGACGGAGCAGGGATGCGTTGGAAATCGCATGAGAAAAAAGATTTTTTCCTTCTCTGGATTCGGATTACGAAACTTCTGCTTTCGGAACCAATGCAATAAAACTCTCCATGATTCCTGTTTCACAAGGTTATTTTTCAGGACTATACGATATATCGTGACGGACAAAAACTTCTTTGAGATGTCATACCTTTGCCTTTAAAGTATCATCCTTAATCTACCGTCAAGGCATATGACAGCTCTTTCTCATCATCACCGTCATCATTTGAAATTCTTCCAGCTGATTGGTGGATTTTGGGACCACCCTAACTCTCTCTTACCAATTTCAGGTACATCTCACTGGATGACTCCAGATAAGATACAAATATTCCCCCATCATGCCCGTCTTGTATTCGTCATACCCTATACCTCTCGTCCAAAATGCATGTTCTCTTCCTTCCTCGCTTACTTAGCTCCCTCTATCAACCTTTTCTACCTTCTTCAAAACTCCACCACTAACTACCTTTCCTCACGCTATATACAATCTACATCCACATACTACCCGGCAAGCTACCGCATGGGCGCGTAGAAGGGGTGTTAGGACACCAGCCGTGTAATGATGTAAGGGCTAGTGTTTTGATAGGTGAAATCGTGAGGTGTATTATGGGAGTGTATTTAGTGGAGCTAAGTTTTTATTAGAGCCGCTTATTGTGCGTGGAAAGAACAAATTTTTTCACCTATCTGTTCGGTAATGTATTTCTCTTGTTTTATCGCTTACGTCAGACCTAGAGATGTAGTGTGTCATCAAAATAATATTCTCTGAGTCGCTCTGAAACACACCAGTTCTGAACTTCTCAAGCAAACTAAGCCTAGCCTGTAGCCCCCGAGTATCAAGGGGCTCCCAAATCAATCCCTCTAAAAGCTGTGAAATACTGCACATTCGCTCTTTGAGTTTTTAACGTAGCGCGCAGCTTTCCTTTGTATTTTTTTGGTTAAATCTTTCTATAGTCCCCAATACTAGCGGCGTATTTGGGGTGTGAAATGCCGCTTTGCTGGTCTTCCTCGGCGACCAGCTCACCTTTTCTATTCGCCTCCAAGCCCACATCTCAGATGTCTCAAGTCTACGTATATTCTATATCCGCAACGATCGAGGCTCCTAATCATAGCATCATACAAATATTGCCTAAGCATTCAGGAATGCTGTCCAACGCAGTAATTCCCTAAATGGCCCGGAAGTTCTAAATCCCGTGGAGACCCAAGCAAGGAAACTATACTCTTCGGGAAAAACTTCACACTTACCCTCATAAAAATTTCTCGCCATCATGTCTCTCTTGTATTCGTTATACGCATTGAGGTAGATGGAGAGGGCATAACGTCATCAAACTGAAGCCTGACAACCGAAATTACAACCATTAAAAAAATGTTAAAAGTCTCGAGGATTTTCATTCCCTTCCTTTTAAACCTACCCTAATCGGCAGATAACCCGAAAACCTATAATTATACATATTCAATTCCGAATTTTCTCGATCAGTATATATGTTTATCAATGAAGTTTCTTGAGTTATGACCGATTGTTTTATTGTTCAATGCTGACGTTTTGACAAATATTTCGTCATTCAAATTTTGGTTCAAACACAAGCGGAGGAACTGATGATAAGAGCGGAATGTCAACTAAAAATCTACCTCTAATATCAAACTATGGTTACGTTTAAACTTAACTAAATTTAAAGCCTTGAAGATGCCAAAAAATTGGCGAAACGACGGCATTGAACCATTAAACATTCGACTAAAACTTATGAAACTTCACCGATAATAATGATATCGTTTTCAGATATTTAAAAATAAAAATTATTTTGCGCCGGAAAATGCACCTACATTTTAAAACAAAGGAAGAGGCTCCTCCCGTAGCCTCCGACTGCTCGCCGGCTACAACCTCTAGGGCCAAAAATAAAACCTTCCATCGATTTTTATAATCGATACATACAAATGCTTAGCGGTGGGAATAAAATATTATTTGATTTCCTTTCTCTCCACTTACGATTCGAATATTCGCAATTCCTCCGCCGCCGAAGGGCCGTGGGATAAGAGGGTTTATTTTTTTTGCGGGGGGGAGAGGATAGGAGGAGAATGATGCCGTGCCTTGGAGCAGTAAATTAGAAGAGCAGGAGGGTGGAAGAGGGCGGAGGAGCGAAGGAACGAAGCCAACGAGGAGAGAGAGAGAGAGATCATGCATGCATACATGGATGGGAGAGGGCGGAAGGCGAGTTCATTAAGCGGGATGGGGGCGGAACACTATGGGTGAGGTGGGCGCGGAGGTTATGAGACTGCTGGAGAAACGGGATCGCTCTCCTGGCATTCACATCCACGCCAAAGATAAATATTAAGGGAGAATGAGCCAAATTGGAACAGGTGGAACGTCACACGTAGCAGGAAGGTGTCCTCCAACGAAATGGGCTCGACATTAGGGGAAGGATGGAGCGATTTACGCCCATGTACAGATTTGCGTGAAATTTTACATACGTGTAATTGTTAATTATACGCCATCCCTGACTGATGTACCCCTCCCATTAGCCACCACCCGGAGATCCAATTAGGGGATCCAACCTCCGGAATATTTTGCAGGAAGGAAAGTCATCATGTCATTAATATACAATGCAGGGCTGCATTTTCTACGGAGACTAATGTGGTAGTTTCACTACCTTGTTTTTATTATTTTTTAGCGGGAGAATATAATGTGAAAATAAGAATCTCATAGCACAATTAGTTTGTAATCTACTTAACCTTTTATCTATCAGTACCAGAGGGATCATTTTGACCTTAGGCTGTCTCTCCCCTGTTTTATTCCAATTTTATCATCATAAAATGGAGCGTTATTGCCTCTTATTTAAATATTATAGACACCTCGGCCATCGGACGTGAATAACCAAGGGTGAATCGCCGAGCGAAGACCCGACAGGTCTTCTTTAGGCCTGAAAGCAATTACTAAGTTCTTTGATCAACATAAAGTTTGTGACTTCCATAATTTAATTAATAAATTGTTGAAGTTACAAACTTTATCTTGATAATTATGTCGTCCATCCACCATGTGAAAGATTCCCTTTCCGATATTGCTGTAACTAAGTTCTTCGATTTCGCTAACCCTGAAAGAATATAGCATCATACATGAACATATATGTACAAACGTTTGAATGCCATAGCATATGCTACGAGCCTTACGTAAAATAAATACCCTTAGGCAAGCTCAAGCGGTGGATATCGCGGTCTCAAATGACCCTAAACCAATTAAAGACCGTATGAGAAAGCTTTTTCCACCTAACATGGTGGAGGCCAAATGCAAAATTTGCTTTAAAATGTAAGCAGCTTTGATACACATGAACTAAGTAAAGCAGTATTACGGATGCAAAAAATTAGTTTTATGAATGACCTCCTTAGTAAATTACTAAAGTTTCATACATGAAAATTTGAGCTATTTATTTCAAGCTGTATCTGATAAGACTTACAAGGGCAAGGTTTTTTTGTAACTTTGTATAAGATTTTACCGTTTCAAATGAATACACTTTTTACTGAAAAGAAATTGACAAATTCACTTTTTCGCTTATACATAAAAAGTATTACCGTTTGAAATTAATTAACTCGAAAAATTCGACAAATATAATAAATTCCACTTTCTTAGGCGAGATGCTGTAGAACAGCATTTTCAAATGATACACACAGGATACCGCACTGTCTACTTTATTTTCAACTCGTACTACACGTGTGTCAACTGACTAGCAGACATCATCAGGTACAAATTAGGCATCCTCATCTTCAGGTACTGTTGTACCAACTAAGCATATAATAAGCAATACTGATGTGTCTGAGGATGACTGCTAGTCAATTGAAACACGTGTGGTACGAGTTGAAAATAACGCAGACAATACGAAATCCTTTGTGTATCATTTTAAAAATAATAAATTCACGACGATTACGCACACTTCTGACGCGATCTGTGGTTCAGAACTTAACTCCTTTTTTATAGTCATGTTTCTACAGATCAAACAACCGTGCCGCATTTCACTGAAGACGGCCTCTATTTCTCCGCACATACCTCGAAGAGTACAGCTGTTAGCAGCTGATATTTTGATGTCACGAGGAATTTGGCGATTTTTTGTACTTCATAATGAGGCAAAATTATTGAATTAAGGTGAGGGGACATCTCCCTCAAACAACCTTAATGGGAAAAATTAACTTCCCCGGGAATCAACTGAGGGGCCAGCGAAAAGGTACAATTGAGACGAAGGCGGGTTTTATATATTTTGGCCACAAAAATAATGATCGCTTCTCGGAAGTGATAACCTCCACCTTTGCACGCAAAATATTTTTTTTAGTCCGAATCCGAGTGGTCAATGAAACGGGACCTCGGAATCCTCTTCCCTTCCTGCCGCCCACATCTTGACCGAGGCAACGTCCCTTCGAAGGAGTTAGGCCGGCCACCTGCGACTCCATTAAGGTTGATGAAGGGGGCGCTTACTATTGTGGTCAATGCCAGAAGCTGTTAAGTGGGCGTGGTCCCGTTCATCTCTGTTAACTTCGATTTTCTCTTTAGCGCTTACTGGCTGGCGCGCAAGTTTTGCAATTCTAGGATGTTTTCCATCGATATGTTACTATAAATCAGCATACATTTACTTCTTTCATAAGCATTTTTCTTACGCGCATATTATATTTATATAAATTAATAATAATATGCATTCCAGGTGAAAACTATGGTAAAATCGAGTACAATCCATACCAAGTGGCCAGTATACGTTTCAAGAGGTTTCTTGCCTTAAGTTTCGAACTAACAGTGGATATTCTTGCTTTAAATTCGCTAATTCGTTAATTCCGTCATTCTATACACACGAAATAAAAGAAATAGCAGGAATAAGCAATATGGTTGTTATTTCGGTTGTCAGGATACAGTTTGAAAACGTCATGCCCTCTCCAGCCACCTCAATATGGGACTCCAAGTTTCGAAGACCATGACTTCCCCTGTCACCTGTGAACTGATCATCGGATAAAAAGCGAAGCGCTGGCGGAATATGACAATGCGGGAATCATCAGGCAATGGGCCAGCGACACCATAGGATACACCTTAGTTTAAGGGACAGCCATATACTACCTGTAATCTCCTCGCGTAATTAAGGGCCATTCCAGACTAAATCATTCCAAAACATGTACTGAATTCATTCAAAACAAATGTATGATCGCCAGTTTTTTTAATACAATATTTCAAACACCAGAAGCATTTTTCGCGCCATTGATCAACACAGATACTTAAAAATGCATTGTAATGCTACCAACATTTATTTTCAAAAAAACTAGCGAGGAATATAACATTACAGGCAGAGAACATTCTACGCCATTATAATGCAAGCACAGAACGCATAGATTTAGGTTACCGTGATAACAGCACGCATTTATTTTTAACTTTGCGTTTCATATA